>LPNX010615308.1:271124-437889 GCA_001517045.1 Pseudotsuga menziesii
TCCTCATCATCACCCTCATTCTCATCATCATCAACCTCGATCCTCATCATCACCATTCATCACCCTCATCCTCACCATCATCATCATTTTCATTGACACCCTCATCCTCATCATCATCACCATCCTCATCCTCATCATCATCATCATCATAATCCTCATCCTCCTCCTCCTCCTCCTCCTCATCACCCTCAACCTCATCATCATCATCATGGTCATCATCATCATCATCATCATCATGGTCATCATCATCATCACCACCATCATCCTCATCATTGTCATCATGGTCATCATCATCACCCTCATCCTCATCATCATCATCATAGTCATCATCGTCCTCATCATCACCATCATTGTTCACCATCATCTTCATCATCACCCTCATCCTCCTCATTGTCACCCTCATCCTCATCATCATCAACCTCGATCCTCATCATCATCATTCATCGCCCTCATCCTCACCATCATCATCATCTTCATTGACACCACCATCCTCATCATCATCATCATCATCATAATCTTCACCCTCATCCTCCTCCTCATCATCATTACCCTCATCATCATCATCATCATCGTCGTCATCGTCATCGTCATCATCATCGCCCTCATCCTCATCATCATCATCATGGTCATCATCATCATCATCATCATCATCATCATCATCACCCTCATCCTCATCATCATCATCATAGTCATCGTCCTCCTCATCATCACCATCATTGTTCACCATCATCTTCATCGTCACCATCATCCTCATCATCGTCACCATCCTTGTCATCATCATCATCATCATCACCATCCTCATCATCATCATCATCATCATCCTCATCATCACCCTCATCTTCATCATCCTCTTCACCCTCATCATCCTCATCCTCATCGTCTTCATCGACAACCTCATCCTCAACATCATCAACATCCTCATCATCATCATCATCACCATCATCCTCATCCTCATCAGCATCATCATCATCATCATCACCCTCATCCTCATCATCATCATCATCATATTCATCATCCTCCTCATCATCACCATCATTGTTCACCATCATCTTCATCGTTCACCATCATCTTCATTGTCACCATCATATTCATCATCCTCCTCATCATCACCATCATTGTTCACCATCATCTTCATCGTCGCCGTCATCTTCATCGTCACCATCATAAATAAAACTTTTTCTAATAATTATTTATATTTATTATTATATATTTGAATAATTAAATAAACATTAATATTGTCATTAATATTTTCTAGATATGTCCATGGGCTCACCCGTTACTAGCAACAACCACATTAAATTAATAATGTGTCTGAATACACCGATAGGCGTAAATTTAGGCACATACTTTTTATATTAATGTTTTTCCCTATATTATGTGCTTAAATTTACGCCTATCGGCGTATTCAGACACATTATTAATTTAATGTGGTTGTTGCTAGTTAACTGGTATTTGATTTTTTGTTTGTTTGTTTGTTTTGTCCGATTCGGCAAAAGTTGGATGGGTTCGTAACAAGGATTTCATCGAGAAAACCCTGAAAATTGGAGATGTGTACCGAATTCGTGGTGGTTCTGTGTTCTATTTGCTTAACACGGGTGAAGGCCAGCGGCTTCATATCACTTGCATCCTGGACACCTCTTAAGCCCTGGAAGTTTTCAGGTTTCTCAGCCCTAAACTTTGCTTCTCTTCACTTAAGGAAATTTTATTGTTTCTGTTAAAAAAATCCCCATTGTTATTTTGGTGGTAGTGAGATCAATCTCATGGATGGTCAGCAATAAGCACCCCAAGTACAGTGTAAAACATACCTTACTTTGTATATATCATTTAGTGTATATATTGTTTGGATGTATCAGGAAGAAACCCAAACACAATGTAAAACATATACTTACAGTTCGATATATATGGAATAGGATATATACAGTTGGATGTATTACGAATTATGTATATACTTAATATAAAAAAATATACTAATGTTATATATAACAACAGTGTACACAAATCACTTACTTATGGGTTCCCTGCTTGGTTCAAAAGCATGGCTTCCATTGCTTCCCTATGAAATGCCTTGATAATCAAACCTGGGCAACGCATCTACACCTATTCCCATGTGATACATCTACTGGAAAATGATATTATTGTTAATGTTTTTCTAACTTATCTGAATCTGTGGTATTTTTCAATCGTTCTTCCTGGCAGGCGAAGAGGACCCAGTGCCAGACGTACTCTCAGCATTCGACTAGATCAGATTCTCAGTGTACCATTCAATGTATGTTGGTGGGGTAATCATCCGATGTATAAACATTATGTGCAAATTTGAAAATGCCTAAAAATGTTTTGATCCTTTTGAGAGGAACAAAACTGCAAACTAGATAATCCCTTCCAAATGTACCATATTCAGCACAATAAAACTGCAAATCCCTTCAAAATTTAGCCGACCTGCTCAATCTAAACAAAGATATCTTCAACTTGGAAGCAGTTGTGAGCAATTTGGGGAAGTGGGTCTTGACCAAGATATCTACAGAAGGAATGTAGTGATTTGAGTTTAGGGAATTGGCGTGACAACTAGACAAGTCCAGCTCAAATTCATCTTCGTCAGAGGTTGGGGCGGTGTCTGTTGGGAAGAAAGGCAATGAAATATCAATGTCAAAATATTGGCTATCATCTACATAAGAAAGATACTCATGATCATCAGGATTATCATCTGAAAAAGCTTCTTCTAATCTTTCTGAATGGCAGGATTATCATCTGAAATAGCTTCTTCTAACGTTTCTGGATGGTAGTTGCGGATACTGATGCATTATTTCTCCATTGGAATTGGCTTCAAGCCTTGAATTGTCGTGATGTTACTGTACTAAAATTCGTAAACCTATGAACGATTTAAGAACTCAAGGACAGGATGAATGAGTTAAACATTGACAGTGCTGGGTAGGCTGAGAAATGCATTTGCAATATTGAGTTTTCATGTTCTCGCAGTGCTTCAATCGTGATTTGAAATGCGTTACATTCTTTTTGGTATCTCCAGTAAAATTTAGAGTTGGTTATTGTAGAAGTCCCATTGGCAGAGATCGACGCTGAAGTCGCAGCTAAAGACGAAAGACTGTCAGAAGCATTTTCTCTTAGATTGAGATGAATTGTTTTATGACATGATGTGTATTATATTGTCTTTTAATGGGTTGGATCTTTGGAGAATGAAAGTATGGATAATATCCAGTCTGCATGCAGCTACTCTGTTGGATATTTGGCAATTTTGTTATCACACGTGGCACATTGTTTATTAGTTATCGACTAGTTCCTAACTAAATTGCTCGACAGAAAATGATGATAAAAAGCCTTTAAACATAATTTAAATTTTAATGTTCATACAATATTACATCAAAATTAGCATCACTCTTAAAATTATTCACAATTCTAGCATCTTATCCTACTTATATGATTATAACTCTTCATCAAGAGCCCAATTATAATTCATGCAATATGAGAGTTATAATTCATTGTTTATTAGTTATTAGCTTGTTCCTAACTAAATGGCTCGGCATCTTATAATTCATGCAGTAAAATTATAACTCTTCTTGGGTATCCACTATCGATGGTCTCATTGGCTACCTACTATTTGGATAAGTTCCTTTCCTGTTTTTGCCTTTTGTTTTTTATTTGAACATTAATCTTTTATAATGACATAAATATGGGAGTTCATGGGACACACATTATTTGGTTGTGTTAGTAATAATTTATTAGCTAAAATGATAATTGTAGGGGAGTAGTTGTGTTAAAATCTATTTGTATTAAAATCCATTTTATGTTTGATTTGAATACAATAAAATTTAGTATTATTGCACAAGTATGTGCATATGCTTTCTTCTCTCTCCACAAATTCCTTCGAAAAGAAAATTAAATTGGGCTTGCAATAAAAAAGATAATAAAATTAAATTGGGCTTGCAATGAAAATGATGATAGAAAGCCTTTAAACATAATTTAAATTTTAATATTCATACAAAATTATATCAAAATCAACATTTCTAACATCTTATCCTACTCGTAAAAAATATCCAAATGTTAAATACCACAACACAATATAATCTTATAAAAAACTTGAATCACCCAAACATCACTAATACCAAATTATGCACAATTCTAACATCTTATCCTTCTCATAAAAAATATTCAAATATTAAATACCACAATATGATATTATGAAACAATATAATGTTATAAAAAACTTCAAACACCCAAACATCACTAACTATCGCATTCAAGAATTAGCTCTAAATGCTCTTGCAACTAACCATCACATTCAAGAATTAATTCTAAATGCTCTTGCAATAGCAAGTAGCAATGCTCTTTCAACAACAAGTAGCTTATGAGCTTATTGTTTCAGAACATCTGCCTCTGCAGAATGATGGTCTGCTTTCTTTAATCTGGGGTTACAATATTCCACTAAAAATGAAGTGTTTTACTTGGCTAGCTGTTAAAAGGAAAATTAACAGCTGGGATAACCTTTGCAAAAGGGAGTGGTCTGGTCCTAATAGATGTTGCATGTGCAACACTAGTGCCGAATCTGTGGATCACCTTTTTGTTGGTTGCCCCTTTGTCCATGATGTCATAAAGAGCTTAAGTTATTTATTTGATGTTCATTTGATTTGGTATGAAATATCTCTGGCTGGTAATCTCAACAGCTGGGTAAAGAAGAATGGTAGGCTACTGTACTTGCCTTTTTTCTTTATATGGAACCTTTGGAAGACCAGAAACTGCCTCATCTTTGAAGATGTGGCCCCAAACATACCCAGACTTTGTCATGTGATCATGTATGAAGTCGAATCACATCAAGTCCCACTTGTCAACAAACCCAAAGGAAGAATTATTGAAGACCCCCCGAGGAAAATTTATCCTATGTTTTTTTTTATGGAGTTGCAGCAGATTTTTTGGGTGGAGCAAGTGCCTGTATTTGGATGAATGATCAAAAATTTCTCTCTATCAAGTTGGTTGTGGACACGGCACAAACACCAAGGCTGAGCTATTGGATCTTTGGGCATCACTATACATTGTTAAAGATATTGGATTACCATACCTACATATCTTTGGCGATTCCTCGGTGATTATAAATTGGGCTAAGGATGAATCCACTCTCACTATGGTGAACTTAGAGGCCTGGTGCTTAGACACTAGGAAACTCGTATCTTTGTTCACTCACGTGGATTTCAATCATGTCTTTAGGGAACATAACAAGAGGGAAGACACACTATCCAAGGAAGGGATTTTGATGGCTGCGGGTCGGCTTACTTTCAGGGAAACTTGTGAAGATGAAGTATATAGGGAGGTCTCACTTCAGCTTTTTTGAGAGCTTTGCTCTGGTTCTTATACTTTCTTAGTCTCTTGGCTCCTGCTAGGAAGTATTTTGGTTAAGCTTATTATTATTGTCTCTGGATTTTGTGGGTATTCCAGCTCTATCTTGGATAGTGTATCTGGGCTCTTCATATTTTCTCTAGGGACAGACTTGACTGATTTTGTTATATGGCATTTATGAGAGGACCATCATTGTATATGATGCCTAGATACTGATAGCTTGACTCTGTAGGATAGAATCTTTTTTTTTGGCTTGATTTCTCTTGGAAGACCTTGGCTCCTTATGTAGGGGTCTTTTTTGTTAACTTGTCGATGTACCCAGTTCCTTTGATTCAATAAAATAGCAAGAAATGTTTTTTTTCGCCTAAAAAAATGTTGAGGACATTACCACTTCATAAATCTAATATATAATATAAAAAGATTAATCATTTTTATATACATTAAGGGACAATGTGATATCTTGAATTAGTTTTCTCATCCAGATTACCATACGCCTCTTCCTTATTAGCGATCAATATGTCCAAGAAAATAAATTATGAAATTCAAATGTAGCTTTTTAAATCAAAGTAATAAATTAGAATGAATGAACTATTTTTTCTCCCTAACCTCATTAGCGAGCATTTTCTTCGTAAGGAATAAAATATGAAGTCACACAGTAGATTTGGTAGTAATAACTTTATGTAATTCAAGGTTCCTTTTTGTAGGTCGGGTAGTTTTTTTTTCAGCAGAAAAAATGTCAGACCTTGTTATTCTAAGAGAATCAAAGGACATCTTATACATGACAGCCAGTCTGATCAGGCTTCTAGGATGAGAATAAGCCAAAGGGGGTCCCTCTATTAACCAAGACTTCTTCACTTCTATCATGCAGAAATGAAACAAGTGCATTCTTAGCAGATAACCAAAAGGCATCTCATGAGCCCACAAGAATCCAGGCTCTAAGCAAAACCAAAAAACAGTTCAAGCAAAGATCTGATCTCTGAGACAAAGAGATTTGACAAACAATTTTATAAATCACTGAGCATGATCAGAAGGCTGATAGTCTCATGCTAGATGGCTCAAGATCCGTCTTTTAAAGTAAAAACAGAACACGTGCCAAAAAAGTAGAGGGACTGAATCCTGGCACAAAGCTTAAAAAAGCTTAAAATTTCCATGATCAAAGATCATACCTTTCATAAATTCTGAGAAGATTCCAATACCAGGATCCAACACAAGAGCCTTCTTTGAGAGACGATCATCCTGTTGATTATGCTCACGATAAATATGACTGAGGGACGACCAAGAAGAACTAGCATGGTTTGTAATCCCCATCTTTTGCTTCAACCACCAGCTCTTCCACCATCTGCTCCAAGAAGCCGAGCAGGTTTATGGCTTCCACCAAAAAGCAGTTTTCACAATTCCTTGCCATATTTCTAAATGCGAGTACCTCCAGTGGCTCATTGACAGGGAGAGATGGAGAGGTCAGTAAGTGGGAAAGATCAATCATCATTTCTTCTTCCCATTTGTGGATTGAATTGTTGATTGTACACAATTTTTTTGTTTTCATAGGTTTTTATATTACACATTTGTGCAACAAATTTGATAGATCAAAAGAATTTATGGCTCAAATCTAAAGATTTTTATGGAAAATTTTCAAAATTAAATGTACAAGAAGTGCTTAGGGCGTAACAAATATGGGAACGTTAAAACACAGGAAGTGCTTAGGACCATGGAGCTTTCCCTGTCAAGGAAACTGCACATTCTTATGAGCAAATATTATGACAATCTGGTGTATATCAAGGAAGAAATTCCTACAGCTCAAAGAAACCGGTCAGTTGGTTCAACACCATGAGCTCCTACTCATCAGTCTCTTCAATAATTACAATTTGCTACAATTATCTTGATATTCACCCTGTCTCTAGTCAGTCTAAAGTCAATTCAAATTCAAAGGCCTTGATGGTATGAGTTGTCATTCTGATTTGGTTGTTAGCAATGGCATACAAATCTGCAGTTTTGTATGGTTTTGACTATTTTATGTGGTAAGGGAAATAGTCCTAGTTTTTAATAAGTTATATCTAGAGTCATGCTTTCAAGAAATATTTGAAAGCTCTGTTGAAAATAAAAAAGAAACTAGTTTTCGCTCTTGGTATTAAGCAATCTTTTCCTAGGAATGTGGAACTCGTGGTTTTCTTAAACTGTGTTTTTTTTTATATCGGCTATAAGTCTTTTCCTAATGGGAAGTATGTTGGTGCTCAAGCAAGTCGCGTACTAAAATGTTTCAAATTTCATAATCTCTAACCTCAAGTTTGTAGGGGACAATAACACATTTATTCGGGTAGCAACTGAAGCCATATCAGCTACTTTCCTAATTCAATGTCGTATGTCTTTCAACATTGTCATATATTTTTCAACACTCGTGTGTGTGCTCATGTTTGTTGTATACTAATACTTGTAATTGTGGTTGGGGCTGAATGCGGTGAATTTGGTGGAATAGATACATCATACCACATGTTGTGACAACTTAACCAAAGGTTTACTTTCACAAGTCTACTTGCTCATGCTCATGTTCTTATTGATTAGAAGCATACATAAATTAAAAATAAATAAAGCACTAGAGTAAATGTAACGATTATGAATTGAATTTATGGGCCTAGAAGCTAGAGTCATGGAAAATATTTGGTGTAGTTTGTTAATGGAGAATCATTTTACTTATGTTGTAATTGGCATAACATGTGATTGCAATGCAATTGTATTGGAATAAAAAGACATGATGACGATGACAATTTGTTGTCAAAGTTTAGTTATAGTCAATTGCTAATTGTTCATACGTGAGATAGTCTCATGATGTTAGTAAGGACAATGATGATAGGAAGGATTCATTTTCCTCCTCTGTATCTACTTCCAACATTTACACTGAGTACCGGTTTCCATTCTAATAGGTTTTTTTCAATGCAGTTCAAATTTTGTCTTGCTCTTTTCTTTCCATATGTTGTCGTTTATATCCTTTATTAGCATTTTAGCTTATATGAGTGATATAGACACTCCCATAGTTTGATCACTGATGTCGATTGATTGTTTGTATTTTTATATCGAAAGCGTTAAACAATGGGGACGGGAGTCTCGCTACTGTGGATTTGATTCCTCGTCGGTCTAGCTAATGGGGTTTTGACAGGTGTCTTCTGTTTTTTAGCACGGGGTTGCTTAACCAGGTCTTTCACACAGGTTTATTTGTTAACGGACACAAGTCAGCATCGCAGTTTTTCACGTTTTGATGCACTGGGTTTCCTATCAGTGTCCCATATCACGTCTCTGCAAAAATCACGGATGGAACCTCGTTGATTTATACATACGTTTTTCAGCTCTAACGGAGCCCGTTTGCATTGATAACAAATGGGTCATGCTTTAAGGTTGGGTACTTCAGCTCTACAATCTTAAGCCCAACTTCCACAAGGGGATTCTGATTTTTCCCTGGGTGGATGGCCGTGTGGACATTGTGGGCCCTGATGTTTCTCAATTGGCTAACACTATAAGCTCCTTCAAGCTTTCATTACTACTAGAGAGTGCAATTCATGCCTCCAATGCCCAATATGATGACCCAGATATATTGGATAGGATGAGAGTGAACATGATGCCACAACATAGTGGAGACAGGGGGTGGGATGTTTTCTCACTAGAATATAATGCAAGAGATCCTCTAAATACTATTTTACAGATTCTGTGATAGAACATGTGGAACATGCTCTAAGCGCTACAAGGCAGACTATGAAGCCAAACTTCTATATTGCTTGCCTATTTGCCACTAGGGATAGGGATGGTGGTGGGAAGCAGCAACTTGTATCCATTTTACGATGATCTCAAACACTAAGAAATTAATCGAACCATTTTGTCACAAATCTCCAGTACCATCTCATGTTCGAAGTTCTTCAGTACTCATGGGTGCACTTTTTGGATGAAATGGAAGAAGCAAGAGACCTTGATGAACTTGTAGTTGCTCATCAAATGTACCTCAATGCAATTGTAGAGAAGTCACTCCTTGGGGAATGATCTCATCATTTATATAAAACATTGTTTTCATTGTTTGATCTCATTTTACGTTTTAGGAGCCACAGGGATAGATTATATGAAAGTGCCCATGAAATGCATGCGAGGTATATTGTTGCCCTTTTCCTCGTCCATATAATTTGGTTTATTTGTTAATAATAGTAGGAGATAGGTCCAACGTCGTTTTTGTTAGATGTTAGACATATGAATGCCATGTATTTCATACTAACGTGTGAATTTTTGGACACTTATTTTGTAATGTCCCGGTTTTGACCCCGTTACATTAGATGTATATGATGTATATATTGTAATGATCATGGTGTGGAGCTAAAGGCCAAGGCCCCACCATTGATCGGTAATGCTATGTTTTGGATTCAAATTGTCACCGATGGTATATCGGGGCATGCGGCATATATTATGATGGTCATCATGTAAAATATGCATCTACAATTAATTGAAATAAACACAACCAGCTACGGTCGCGGAAACTAAATCGAAAGGGGCATGATTTTCACAAGGATAAGGATATGGGGAAAAGCCAAAATGCCTATGAGAAGACCCATCAAGCTGTCAACTACCTTTCTTGTCTTTTTCCCCAATCATTTATTTCTGCCAGAATGTTGTTGAGTTAGTTATTGCATGGAATGGGAAGAGTATGGGCAAAAAAATTCGAATTGGGCAGAGAACCATTTTTTGAAAAACGTGTTCTGACTTCCTTAGCAAGGAAAATGCCCAAAAACGTATGCCATTCTGCCATGCATCCACGTTTTTCATTTTTCCTCACCATTCTCCTTCACGTTGGGGCTTTTGGGAGCAGCTAGAGTTTTTCCTGTGTTTTTCATTCCACATTTTTGGTGGTTGGCTTCATTTTTCCCATGGATGGGAGGTCGTTTTTGTAGTGCTGGGGATTGGGTTGTTTTCCTCGCATTTTGGGAGCTGCTGGTGCATTTTCCATTCACGTTTTTGTAGCTTCATGTGTTTTTACCATGGCTGTGAAGGGCCATTCATGTTTTTGGCTGTCTCACCGACTATTGGTCTCACGTACAGACTATTTGGGGCGTTTTTCCCTGCTGTGAGTTGTGCTCACTGATAAGCTTCAGGACTGTGTGTTTTCCCCCATGTTGTGAGTCGTTTTTGCTGTTACGTTTGGGGACTGTTGAAGATGGGTTGAAGTCGTTTTTCCCTGGTTTAAGTTGTAATAGCTAAATTAATTGCCGAAGTGCAATGGTTGGTCTTTCGACGGTGAGAGGAGCAGATATGTTGGCTTAGATTTGCTTGATAAACCTGGTGGCTAGAAACCACACAGACAGAGCTAGAGGGCTGGCCTTCTTCTCCATCACCCCTGAATAGCACTGGAAGGGAATGCAGGGCCTGAGGGACCGTGTAGCAGAGAAGGGACTAATTCCTTGTGTTGGGTGTGGATGGGTGTCTTAGAGGTCAGGCTAGTTCTAGTGTGGGTGTTCTTGGCTCTATAATGAGCTCACCAGCTTAGCAAATTGCCTTCATCAGCTCCTTAATGGCCTGATAAACCCAACTTTGTTGGCTTGGTTATGTGTTTTGTGTATCCTGGCTATATGTAAGCCTGCTAGTTCCCTTATTCCTTGGAGAATCATGCCCAGCTTGGGGGTGGCAGCGCTGCTGAGAGATTAAGGAGCACGCTGGCCTATGGTTGGGTGGAACGTTGCAGCGACGTAGCTGGTTGCGGAAGAAGTTCTTCATAAGATAAGTGCTCTGTCCATTTTACTTCTGCAATTGTAAATTCTGTTAATGAAAATGAAATGAACATGTTGAAAGAATGCTTGTTGGAATGTATGATGTTTCCACTGTGTCTAATAGATAATTGCATCTGTGCATGATAATTTCTCATATGTGCATAATTAAGTTCAATGCATACGTTTAAGCATTCTGTTTCCAGCAATTTTTAAGCCTATACATGTTCATGGGTGGTTAGCCCGGTCTGATAAAGCTAGTAGTCGCGTCCTCTACACCGGTCGGAGGCATGGGGACGTGACATATTTGCTATAGAGGTGAAACATATTCAAGGCAAAAGTCCAAGAGAGAACCTCAAAAGTTGGGGGCTTGGGTTAGTGGAGGCATAAAGTCCTCATTAAAACTTATGGGAGAGTTTCTGCGTGCAATGGGAGAAGAGATGGATGTTATTGATGTTGCGTATCGGTCTCTATTAGAGGGGTTCATTGCTCAACTGCCACTGCAACAACATGTTGATTTGAAGTTCCTCTTGTTTCGGCTTAATTTCATGAAGTTATATGGAAAGCAACAATTGAATACGCTTACAACACCAACTAAATCGAGGACTTCTATGAGGGGTGGGAAACAATGACATAATGCTTGAAATATTGGCAATTGAATACGCTTACAACACCAACTAAATCGAGGACTTCTATGAGGGGTGGGAAACAATGACATAATGCTTGAAATATTGGCATTGTTTTCAGAG
The DNA here is from genome assembly GCA_001517045.1 of Pseudotsuga menziesii. NCBI lineage: Eukaryota > Viridiplantae > Streptophyta > Pinopsida > Pinales > Pinaceae > Pseudotsuga > Pseudotsuga menziesii. The sequence continues at coordinate 282,940 of LPNX010615308.1, forward strand.
TCTACATCACTGGCTAAGTGATCTGGAGTAGCCCCATCAGTTCTTGTAATGAGCGTTGACTTCATTCATCGGTCTTACCATTTAGGCTCTTGTAATTGACTGCCAATGTTGTGCTTTTGCTTTATTATATTAGAAGAATTTATTTTCAATGTCATCCTTGCCCATCTTTGATTTTTAACAGTATGTTTTCATTCCATGTAGGTGATTCATTCATGCTTAACCTGGTAGCTGAAGGAGTGTGGGATGATTAACCTTGCCCATCTTTGATTTTTAATAGCCTGTTTACATTCCATGCAAGCAATCCACTCATGTTTAACATGATAGTTGAAGGAGTGTAGCGTGTGGCAGTAATCTAAGGTATTTTGATATGACTGGTTATCCAACAATAATCTATGTTGTTGATGAATAATTCTCTAACACGTCAGGAATTTTTCACTACATTTGGTTGCTTCCTTTTTACCATTTTACATTGATATAAAACAGACTGTATTATGCATGAATATTGTCTTGCTAGGGAATATCAAAGCCAAGAAATTAGGCTAGTAGGAATGAATCCTCACATGTAAAATTAAACAAATTTATCCCATCATAAACAACCTTTAGTTTGTTAATGCCCATATTTTTTGCTAAACCTCTGTTGTTTTCAAAATATTTTGTTTTAGCTCTCTAAAACTACTAATTTTCTTATTTTTCTCAGGCATATATTGCAAGTCAAATATATAAGACGGGGAGTAGCCAGAAATGTTGTCGGTTACTTGCAAAATCTTGGAGTTAAGCCCTTTATCATTAGTGTCGTTGGAGAAGACATAGCAGGTGTGGTTCTGTAGTTTTTACTTTTTAGCCACCTATCTGATAACTTTTCAATTTTAATTGAGATGTTCTATGGATTATGTATGTATTGTCATGTCCAGGAGATCCATTAGTTGACCACTTGAAGTCCCTTGGCTTGTCCATAGATGCTAAGTTCAAACTAATTGTCACCCTTACTTTGCTTATGCATTAAGCCCAAAAAATGCTAAGCATTTGGTTGAAGATGCATTTTTGCCTTGATAGCATCATCGTTCTGTATTTACTTGTGTATGAATTTAGTCACTCAAGATCATGAGAATTGAACCCAATATTTTTGAATTCCTTACATGTCAAAGTTCTAAGATTCACACTATGAATAACAATTTGCTGCTGAGGTCATTTTCAAGTATGCAACCACTTTTGACATTTACAAGTAGGTGTCCAAACATGTTATTTTGTATTGGAGTTTTAGGAATTCATAGGTGTAAGAATGTAGCAACCCCTGTTGTAGCAAACATATTTGACGATGCACGAGAAATAGCAGCCACAGTTGCAAATGTGCAGCTGGTAAGTTATAAATGACCATGGATATTATGCAATTTGGTAGACATGCTCTCTTAAGCGGTCTAGGATAGTTCCAGGGAGAGAATAGTATTAGTAAATTCACAATTAATGTTTTTCATGACCATCTGAGGTAACAGGAAGAATCCTTGACAATGGAATGGATAAACCCGTGTAGGAGCTATCTTGTCTTCGCACCTATGTTGATGATTGATGCAAATTTACAACCTCCGGCCCTTGAGGCAACTTGCAATTGTAAGGTTACAGAATTTTATGCAATTGTACTTACATCCAAATGGGCAATAGTTCTCTTATGCATCAGATTTATTTTGATTTGTAGTGGCCAAAGAGTCAAAGGCCCCACTTTGATTTGAGCTTGTATCAGTTGCCAAATCAGTAATAGTTTGTAAAATATGTACGTAATAAGTCATTTTGTGTATTGCAAATTCTATTTTATTAAGGTTGTTGAAGCTCTCTATTATTGGTGCAGATTTGCATCATGGAGGAAATATTTAGTATTCCCCACCTCATATCTTGAATTGTTGCATGGGTCACTTTGGTTTCACTTAATGAGTCTAAACTTATTGGCATGGAAAAGGCAATCTCTTTGTTAGGTTTGTTTCAATCCCTTCAAATCCTGGAGAAGGAAGGCATGAAAATGAGTGTTGAAGCAATATATAAAATTTTCAAACCGATCATCGGCATATTGGTAAATAAGGGTGTGTCAAGTTCATTGTTTTGACACTTGGATCCTTTGGTGTGTTACTGTGTTCTAAAGAGGTCTCTAGTTTTATTCCCATCTCTTTTGTGTAAGCAAAATTTGCATTATTTCTCTTCGCATCCATGTGCCTGTGTGGATGAGCACAACGGTTGATTATTTTGGGATCCCACAATGCTTTGCATGCGATCCTAAAATTAGTGTCATTGTCATGGCCCTGCACTACAAGTGTCCAAAGTGTGACATAATTCACCAGAAAGGCAAGTACAACCCTCAGAGGGAATGCTGCAAAACAAAATCAGGCTCGGATAATGTGCCCCAACTGCAATAGACAAGTGACATCTCTTAATTTATTCTACTTTGCATGGTTTGTTAAATTCTCTGTAAATTTATTAGCACTCGTTATTCTACTACTAACAATATTTCAAGCTTCCATGTCCAGAATGAATGTGCTTATATCCAATGAACTATAGGAGTACTTTTTTCCCATTGTGCACTAACACTTGCTTCCAATGAGCAATGCAACCAATGTTGATTTCTAGATTAAGTTTCTTTCTGAATGTGTTAAAGAAGGGAAGGTTGTTAATTATTTATAGAGTTTTGGTATGTAGGGAAACCAGTTATAATGTAATTTTTTATTAAATCACTCTTCTGCATACAACTTAAGTAGGTTTGAGGGACACCACTGAAACACTTTGTATCATGTTGTATATCTGTCTGCAACCTTGGGTTGGCTTTATTACATCGTTGAATATTTCCTTGCAAAGATTTTAATCTTCAATGAGTATGTACTATGACCACAAGTGAGCTGAGTGTTTTTACATGATTTTCTTTTAGTAATGTATTTTTGTTGTAGTCAATGCTCCGTTGATTCTGTGGGATATTTATTTATTATGCATCCCCTCCCAAAAAAGGAAATTGGTGGCCAAATGTGTTTGAGGTGTGTCTTGAAGTCGCTTCCAAATACATTCTTCAAAGGTAGTATAGAAATAGTCATGCAATGAATAATATGAAGTACATTGCATAATATGAAGTACAAAGGTCTCCAATCTTAGAGAACATGCAATGATACTTTGTTGACCACCCAGTAGCATAAAAAGCACCGACATTTGAATAAGTTGTACAGGCAGGAACAAATATAGTTGTATTTTCACTATTTGTTTTGTTTGAATCAATAATAAAGCAAGCATTTGATTAAGCAGTCTTAGAGATAAAGATCCCAATTGAATAGATCCATTCATAGGAGAGGTGGAGTGGATTTCATGGTTAGTATATCCAAATCAAGACCCCTTTGGATTTGATTGAAAAACGGGCTCTGGTTTGAGTCTAAAATTGATTAGGAATTTATTAATTGTCCATTCATATTAATTGTATCTTTATTTAAGCTATTCAATTATATATTTATTTAAGCTATTGATCCAGATGAAGTAGCAATATAGATAGTTAACGCTATAACGAAAGCAACATCTCTACCAATTCCATGTGAAGGCACTTTATATAGATACTTATTTTCTATTATGTAAATAAAAAATAAGATAAAAGCATTATAATCTAAATGCCATGATTTTTTTTACAGTGAAAATATGCAAGGAACTAACCTCAAGGGAAAAAAAACTATTAAACTAAAGAGTCTGTATCTATGATTGCTGAAAAAATACCATTCAAAAACACACTATTAGAGACAATACTGAAAATGTAGGAAGAGCTTGTCTACGAACTTTTGACAGGTTCTATTTTTACTAATTATGATTATAGTGAACTTGAATAAAATTGGAATATGATATGCAATTATAAATCATGCCACTTTTTAATTCCATTTATACAACATTTAAGTTGCCCTTAAATGCTTATTTCTTTGTGGCGTTGGCTACCCAGGGTATGTTATCAGTGCTCAATAAACTACCAACTATTTTATGTTAATCAATTAACTTGATTTCTAGCATAAGATACAATGCTTTGAGTGTATGAGAGTTTCTCTTATCTGTCGTCCATAAATTGCAGTCAAGGTTTTATTGATAGCTTCACTTTTTTATCACACCTTGTTGATTTTTACCTACATTAGCTATTAAGGGATAGTAAATTATGTCATATCACCACCCATACTTGTTAGTTTGTACATCAATTATCTGAATTCCAACTCTCTTTAACTCCAACAATTTGTTACGATCGTTGATACAAGGAAAAAACATTATTGAGAATTTTTCCACATGAATTCATGCAGAGGGATGTGTGTCTATGTTTGCCATGTTAATAAGTTGTTCCAGAGCAACAACAATTATGAACAGCTTGCACAAATTTATGTTTTGTTACAAGTTTTAGTAAATTCTTTACTTTGTACCTGGATGTGTAACTCTCATTGCATTTGAAAACGAAATCATATATACCCAATGGAGTGGGAGGGGTGGAAAACTTTTTTATTCCCTCATGTGGTGTTTGTTGTATGTTCATGTATGTCCTATCCATTATATAAAATGGAACGTTAGTTAAAGAATGTGTTAGTTTCGGGGTTGATGATGGGGGATACATCATGGCGCTCCTTCAACGAGTCTGTTATTGTCGACTTCAACACATAGAAGTCAACCCCATAGCGTTCATACCCCATAGGAGGGGTGAAAAATTATTACAGACAGGGAGGGAAACCGACAACGGGGCTGTAATAGGAGCAGCGGGAGCAGGCCCCACAGGAGTACTAGAGTGTGAAACACCAGTCTCCAGGGAGTCCAAAAAAAGTATGTCTTGATCAGACATCTTTAAAAAGAGAGCAGGCATTAGAATAAATACCTTTAGACACAGGAACACTCTTCGTTGAGGGGGGGCTATGTGAAGTTGTCCTCGGGGAGGAAGATGTAGGCCGCCTCGTCGGTGGAGAGAGTTGATGGCTCGGATAAACCGCACCCTGAAGCAGAATCGGACAATGTCGTCTCAAATGACCCACCTCCCTACATTGACTGCAGTGGAAAGGTATGTTGAGATAGTCCAACCGCTAAGACAACAAGTGATCCTGGAACAGAATCTCCACTTCCGCCCAGAGACCTTCTGATATGTCCATTTCCACCAAAATTTTCTCCATCCTCTTGTCGTATGTAAGCATAAAATCCTCCTCCACTGCAATGAACCGACCAATTGTGTTGGCAATGCCTTCCAGCAGGCTACGACTCCACAGAGGGAAGGGTAGTGAAGGCAACAAAACCCATAAGTGCCTCTTCTTAATACGCTCCTGCAAAGGATCAAAATGAGCATGGCAACGGCTTAGAACCAAAGAACCCCCCCCAATCCTCCAAAGTGAATTCAATACAGTCGTGGCATGTGCATCCTCCAGGAAAATGAAGACAAACCAGCCCCGAGTGAGCAGATTGATGATGGGCACATAAGACAGGAGCAGCTTCCAATATTCATTTGCCCAAGCAATCCAATCCTTCTTCCCCAGTTGACAGTACTCCAATCTGCCTACAAGAGCCCGAGAGAAGAGAGCCTCCACTCGCTCCATGTAAATATCACGACCCAATACATACCAGAGTTTACCGTCAAGCACTTTATGTGCTTTCGCTTTCCGTCTTCTCTGGGAGCAGTTGTGGTCAGGCTGAGGGACGACCACACAAGGGGGAGACTCGACATAAGAGGGAGAGAAGGTCGATCCCCGACAACACGCCCAAGAACCCAAAATTCAAAGGCCTTAAGAGTGCAGGGTTAAGTCTGACCAAACCCTAGGGTTTGTGCACCAGAGCAGGGGGCAGAGACAGCCTTGGGAGGCCCAAGACAAGAACCGCAGGAGCAAGTGAAGGAACAAAACCTGAAAGAATCATGGAGAAGGAGAAACCTAAACACACTGATGGGAACAAAGTCGACCAGAACCCCGTAAAGAGCGGGTCAACTGCACTCATGGTAAACAGGTCTGTGTAACCCTACGTAAAGGGTACAGACATCATGAAAAGCCTAGATATAGACAACAGGCAAAGTCAACCCCAAATCATGGGTGCTCCAAAAGGTGACAGCCTAAAAACAAATGACGTTGAGACGAAAACAAGTCGTAGACCAGGCTCATACAAAATAAACACGACCCGAAACCTTGCTCAAACCTACAGAATCCAGCAAGAAACCAAACAAATATTCCCACTTTTTTTATTTCACTGGTTGGTACTAGTCCTCCACGGAGGAGGAGGGACTCCAGTGGCTGAATTCCAAACCGAGATGGAATAAAGAAGCAGGAAACCCAACCCTAGCTCGAGAGCTAGATACCGAGACAGAGCAAAAATGGAGTGCAAACACAATAGCCGCCTTGCGAAAGAAAAGAAGGCACAGAGCCCAATAGTAAGGTCTAAGCCTAAGACCCTTGCCACCCTGAAGAAAAACAGCCCACGTTCGCCCCTGAGCGAAACAAAGCAGAGAGAAACGGTAATAAAGGAGCCGAAAAAGCCACCCCTTTGCCGCCCTGAAAGAAAAACAACCCACATTCACCCCTGCGCGAAACAAACCCAGAGAGAAACGAAAAATAGGAGCCAAAGAAACCACCCGTTCAAGTAAACACGGGAAGGAGAATCAGAGCTGAAAATAGCCATGGTTTCGATGGTGACAGAGGCAGAGGGGAGTGAAAACTGCTAGGATAACCAGACAAGCTAGTGGCCAAACCCTAAGTGCCATCGCTCCCAGTAGAATCCTCAATCACGGAGGTAATTTCAAAAGTTGACATGCAAGTTGAACGAGGACGGAAGTGGATGGTTGTCGTATTTTGAACAATGTCTGCAGCTATGGGGTATGAATGCATTGTTCACCACTACCATGAGCCATCCTCGGAACATTATAAAGTGTTGTACTTCCTTTGGACCTTCAACATACCTACACGGGAGCTTCACTTGTTGACCAATATCCTATCACGTTAGTTCATATTGTGGGTTTTAAAATTATTAAAAATTGAACCAATATATTACAGGTATTGGGGGGGTGAGGGGTTTAAGGTGGGGGTGGGTAGGGTGGTTTATAAGGATTGAAGTATAAAAAGAGGTGGGGAGGAGGTTTTGAGTATTGGGAGGGGGTTTCAACAAAAAGAGTTTGGGTCAATATCTCTACAGGTTTCTGTACTCTTTGTAGGCTGAATGAAGACTCGGTACAACATCTATTCTTAGACTGCATTGTTTCCATCAGGGTTTTCAATGTATTTTGTGAGCGGTTGGGCTTGCCTTACTTTAAAAATTGTTCTGTCAGGACTTTTCTTGAACTCTGGTTTAAGAACTCATCGGCTCACTCTACCAGCAGATATCTACCCCTCTTCATTTTCTGGAGCCTGTGGAGAATTAGGAACATTTGCTTATTTGAAAATAGGTTGCTATCTTTTTCAGATATCATTCATCAGGTGGAAGCTCTCATGCTTCTCTATCATGTTCCAAAACAAAAGCACAAGATTAGAAATTTTGGTCCCAGTCCTCAGATCTCTTTTCCTTGTGGTTTTTTTGATAGGGCAGCTGTTGATGACCTTGGAGGAGCAGGCTTTGTGCTGTATCTGAGTGACTCTCATTTCCTTGGTTTCTCACTTGGCTGTGGCAAAAGCACAAATACAAGAGCTGAACTTCTTGCTCTTTGGGCTCTCCTCGATGTATCTAAGCTCTTGGGGATCCCTCTACAAACCATCTATGGTGACTCTCTAGTCATTATCAATTGGGCCAACAGGTTGTCTTCTTTGGACTCTCCCAGTCTGAAACATTGGTGCGAGGATATCATATCTCTTACTCATATTTTCTCTCCTTTGACTCTCCTTCATATTTATCATGAGCATAATCAGCAGGCTAATTGTCTCTCAAAGAAGGCTCTTGTGTTGGATCCTGGTATTGGGAACTTCTCAAAATTTATGGAAGGAATGATCTCTAATCATGGAAATTTCCAGCTTTTTTAGCTTTGTGCCGGGACTCAGTCCCTTTACTTTTTTTTTGGCACATGTATTGTTTTACCTTGAAAGACCTGATCATGAGCTATCTGGGATGAGACTATCAGCCTTCTGATCATGCTCAGTGATTTATAAGATGAACTGTCAAACTTCTTTGTCTCAGATATCATCACTTTGCTTGCACTGATTTTTGGTTTTTTGCTGAGAGCCTGGTTTCTTGTGGGCTCACTGAATTGCCTTATGGTATTTTGTTGAGATGTCTAATATCAGCAAGATAGAAGTGAAGAATTCATGGTGAGTAGAGGGATCCCCTTTGGCTTATTCCTAGCCTAGAATCCTGTTCAGAAAGGCTGTCATGTATACGATGTCCTTTGATTCTCTTTGAATAACAAGGTCTGGCATTTTTTCAAACAAAAAAAAAAGACTAACAATACATTAAATATATAATAAGTTAAAAGCATTTGCTTGAAGCAAGTCTTTACCTATTATTGTAAGCATGGTGACAAGTCTTTACTTACTGTAAGCATTGTGTAGATGCTTTGAAAACAAAAGCAAAAGTGTGTATAGGTTTGCACACTAGCACCAACTCCTGATGTTAATTATGGATTATCCATAAGCATAAAGAACAAGACAAATGAGTAGAAAAGTTGCATATTCCCTGTCATTGAGGTTGTAAATTGATTTCTCAATGTGCATATCAATTTTTTCTCGGTGTTAAGCTTGAAAATTGAATTGCAATCATATAGATATCTAATTGACCTTTAAATGTTAGTGTGGTATTGGAATCATAAGGATTCCTTAGCAGCGATCCTGTCGCGCGAATATATAAGTCTTTCACGATGTATTGTTATGTGAATAGCTCCACGAGGAAACCTATTCAAAAGTATTTGATAGCTAATTGACAATACAACTAGAAAAAATAACTCCCAACTTTGTGTACAAAAAGTTAGAATTTGATATATTACATCCAAGCAACCGGATAAATTACTTGTGACATATGGATATAAGTACTTTGTTGCATACGCTACTGCTAGTGAAGCCAAGCATTTTTATATGTATACACTTGAAGTTGTAATACAAAATAACATCAGGACATGCATACTTACATTGACTATAAAGGTCATAACATGACATGTATCAAAATAACATACATAGGTGACATATCTTGGTTGGACATTAATATCACAGCCTTGAAAAAACATGTATACCTTCACTCGAGATAAAATGGTAGGTATCATATACTTACAAATCGTGATAAAGACAAAATGTTGTAATGAGACAAATAACATCATCATTCTTTTCATATTAATCTAAAGAAGATATTTTAGGTAGAATTATAGTGTTGTAATGAGACAAAGAACATCATCATTCTTTTCATATTAATCCAAAGAAGATATTTTAGGTAGAATTATAGTGTTCATTCCACAGAAAATGATGTGATGATTTAAAAATATATGAAGTAATTTTTATTGTTTATAGAATGATTATTCATGTCATGTCATTCGTTCCAGAAAAGGACACTAGGTCGAGAAAAAGACTATAGCTTATGTAAGTCTTGCGGTGTCATTTTTAACATTACGAGTAACAACAAAAAATAATGGTTTCAAAGTGCTTTGATGGGAAAGATATGATTATGTATTCACTTAACTAAATTGGAAATAGATTATTTATCTCATGAATCAAGCATTCTTAATTTAAAAGCTAAACTTGTAAATTTCAACAACACATTCCATATTTGGCATCTCTTTTGAAGAGAGGAGGTTTATTTAATGCTTAAAGCCTATTCACTAAAAATAGACATAGGTCCTAAAAAATAAAGTATATCTAAGCTATTTTAAATTTAAAAACTTAAAATTTTAAACACAAATACAAATAATTATAAATTAGTTAAATCAATTTCATTAACACATAAAAATATATAATTACTTAAATCAATTTCATTAACACATAAAAATAATTATAAATTAATAAAACGATAATGGTATATGTATTTCATTGACAAACACAAACAATTATAAATTAATTAAATAATAATGGTATATGCATTTGAATTTGATTTTATATTTTATATTTAAATTGTTATATTTACATGGTTCACACTTTCGGAATAAAACAAGAAAAACAATTCTCACTACAAACTTATCAATCAATCCTCTAGCTCTTAGATTGAAAAGATTGCAGCTATGGAAAAAATATAAATCAGTTATTTAAATTACAATCAAATTTTAATATGCTTTTATTTATATAGTGCTCTTATATTCAAAGCCAAAGGTTTTATTAAGTTCAAGTGTATTAAATTCACATGGTTGGATTTACTTTAACTAGTATGGTTGCACACTTCACCATTTTTTTTAGGTTAGGGAAATCGGTAACTTGTCGGGATTACCTGGACGAGGCCCAGGTTCAGATATACCAGAAACTTGTGACGTGGGCTGGGTGAAAACCACCTTCCCCTACCGTACGGGATCATTGACGCACACTTCACCATTGCTCTCCAATTTTGTTTAGTTTTTTGGACAAGAACGAACGCTACTAAAGGTGCAACTCCCATTCCTTCAAGGGTGGATGGCTTCAAGCAAAAGCTAGTCAACGATCTCTGTGGTTTGACCTGTATTATTGTTATTTGGCCTTCACAAAAATATATTGTTACTCATCTATGTTTTTATTTTTGTATTTAATTGTGTTTTGCATTTTTATTAAATAAGCATACTGGTTTTTCAAAGAATTTATTTAAAGCATTAGTTCTAGGTTTAAAGAAAACTTAGAATTTCTTTAAAGGAAAGAAAAATATTAAAAGCAAGAATTTCTCATATGCTAGGTTGAAATGCTAGTCACATAAAATCCAAAAATGACTTAACTTGAATGTGTGACGGGGAAACAAATTAGTTTATGAAAGGGTAAAAAATCTTTTTTACTTTTTGTACTAGATATCAAGTTTTACTTTTCGAAGTGTTTTTCATTTCTAATTAAAGCTAAAAAGTTGTATGAATGCACGAGGGTTTTATCTTTCATTCTTGTTAGACGCCAGTATTTAAGAATTTTACCCTTCAAATGTATATATTTTCTACGATATTTTCAGTTGCTCGGAGTCAGAAACGTTACGTTAAATATGAAAAGTCAAATATGACACGACTTATTTTGTTTTTACAGAGACGGACTACCCCAAACATTTCAAATATTTGATTTCAGCGAAGGCATTTTTCCGGGAACGGGAATGGTATTTCTTCAGCCGGAGGGACCGTAAATCCCAACTAAGAGCAGCCAAACAGATCCGCCGGCTGTGGGTACTGGAAAGTCACGGGAACAGAAAATCCCATCGTTGTCATGTCGGGAAGCACGTCGGCCCAGAAACTGGTACTCCGTCGGGGAGTGAAGAAATCGCTGGTGTTTTACAAAATCCTGAGCCTTGCTAAAGGTAAAGGTAAAGAGTGAGTGAGAAAATATTATTTAATTTGAAACTCCTTATTGCACCATTATTAATACAAAACTATAAATTATAATCTAGAACTGGTCCGAGCTAATCGAGAAGGCTTTAATGACACTATTACCCAATATGCAAATTACTCCAAAGAAATTTCCTCCCTAAAGCTCAAGCGGCGAATGAGAAAAAATTAAACCTGGTATGCCTGAATACTCAGCAAATCACATAGTAAAACTAAGCTATTTACTTGAAAACTGAACTTACATCTGTAGATCGGGATTGAATCAGCTCGGGCTGTGAAAATTCGATGAGCTGGTAAATCAATAGAATGACATGAAAAATAAATCAATAGATAGATACATAAATTAAATTAAATTAAAATAAAAACCCATCAATGTCGAGAACTACCTTTGATATTTGGATGATCATTGCACCACCAACACAGAGAATAGTACCCACAACTTTGGCTTGGCAATACTTGCTCTTCATATCTACTTTCTCGGTTCTGAACAATTCACCAAATGCACAAAACAATTAAAAACAAATCGGAGAGAAAAGCACTGTGCATCTTTATTCGCTTTCTATTGAGAATCTGTAAGGTATTGTCTTTTACACAAGTCTGAGAATGCTATTTGAACTGGGATTTCTGTCTTTCTTAATCCAAATGGAAATATGAGATAGCATATTTGTCAAAAATATTCAGTCCAGGGCTTTGTGATCTTAGACTTTAGTTACATACTCTGGCTGTTGTATATACTATGTACTTAAAAATTTGATTTAATGTACAAAATCAAAAAGGTATCTATCATTACTGAAATACCGGGACGGTTCGAAAGCTAGCATCAGGGAGTGAGCTAGCTATGGAGCAATCCTCCTTCCATCGGAAGGAAGAGGAGCAAAGTTAATGGAGGGAGGATTGCTCCATAGCTAGCTCACTCCCTGATGCTAGCTTTCGAACCGTCCCGGTATTTCAGTAATGATAGATACCTTTTTGATTTTGTACATTAAATCAAATTTTTAAGTATATAGTATATACAACCGCCAGAGTATGTAACTAAAGTCTAAGATCACAAAGCCCTGGACTGAATATTTTTGACAAATATGCTATCTCATATTTCCATTTGGATTAAGAAAGACAGAAATCCTCCCTCCGATGAGGGAGGATTGCTCCATAGCTAGCTTATTCCCTAGCATCAGTACTCATATGTTGTGGCCATCAGGAATATGAAAACAGGAACGATGTTTAATATTGCAGAAGCAAATGTGGTGCGAGTGTCTCTAAGTCTCCAAAGTAAAAATTCTCAAATCCAGTGATCCTATTGGAAAAGTCAAAATTTCAAATGCCATCGTTACTCAGATAATAATATTTGATTAAGCAATAGAGTTTGCAGTTGTACAGGACGATTTGACTACCCATTTACCCGAAATTGCAAGCATAAAAATATGGCAGAAGATGGCGCAGGTAAGTCTAGGATGAGTGTTTATGCAAACATGAAAAGTGCATAGTATTCAGATCTGTAATTTCAAATCGTCAAAGACATTATCTGTTCTAGTTTAAAGAAGTGTTTCAAGCTCTTAAAACTATATTTTACATAATATACCTTTCTAGAAAATAAGCAAAAGGAGCGATGGCCATTGTAGCAACAACTTCCTTGTACGTTACAAAGACAAAATGATTCAATCCTTCATCCAGAGGAACCATGGCAATGATATTATTCAGAGAGGCGAATGAAGTACCCATTCTTTCACAGTTCATTCTATCATTGCAACTAAGAAGAACAGCTTGTAGAAACAATTATAAAAAACGACTCACACATCTTAAAACTTCAATTAATATAATTTTCTTTAATTTTGGATTAGAGGCTTCAGTTCTCAAGCGTTTCTTACAATTACAGCACTGTAAATAACGATGGGATTGTGCCCTGATAATCGAATGTGCGCGGAGATATTATCAAATGTGCGTGGAGATATCACCAAAGAACATGCACGGAGTGATGCAAATTCAAACCATATGGGTTTCGGACAGAAAGAGAGAGATGCAAATTCTAACCATATGGGTTTTCGGACAGAAAGAAACCATGGCTCGTAAAGGAGGATGGGCTACGGAGGACGGGCTACGAAAGGGATTTGCAGTTGAAGCAATGGCAGTAGCGAGGGCAAAGAGATTTGCAATTGAAGCAATGGCAGCAGCGAGGGCAAAGAGATTTGCAATTGAATCAATGGCAGCAGCTTGAGTTTAAGCAATGGCATCAGCCCGGGAAAATGCTAAAAAGTGCCAGATCAGTCTAAATTTAGTTTCATTAGTCCATTTTATAACCATGGATTCATGAGTGATCGTGGCAACACATTTTATAACCATGAAGCCATGGAGTGATCGTGGCAACCAGAAGGGCATGCATGGCCTAGTCGTGGTAACAAGAAGAGCATGCATAACCTTCACCTTATTGCCACCCTAACATCGTCTGCAAAGCCACCCGATGATTGCACAGTCGAGGACAATGCATAACATTGTCTGCAGAGCCACCCGATGTCGAGGATGTCAGAAGAGATGTGAGATGTCACAGTTGTCAGGGCAGGAAAACAAAAAGGTAATTTCGCAATAAGAGAGTTACATACACAAACTTTAGGAAACTTAGTAAATATTGATAAAAACCATATTATATAAATCTATAAATCATATTTTACACGGAAATCAAAACCTAAACGAAAACATAATTCCCTCCTTGCAGGGAATAACAAGGGAATGGATTATAGGGAATACTTAAGCTTCCATGACCCTTGGCTAGGAATGGGACTAGAGGGTAAGTAACGCACTCATAATTATATTTTTGTATTATTATTGATGCATTTTTCTACTTTATATTATAAAGTCTTTAATTTGATGGCATCTCACTCTCATTCCTTTATGGGTGGATTTTTTTTTTCATATGCACATACTTTGAAACAAGATTATGTAAAATATATATAATGATGGTTTAGTAAATATTGAGGTTATTCAAATCTCCAAGAACTTGTTTTATATAGGTTGGCATTCTCTTTCTAGGACTTTATTTCATGCTTTCGTAATGGCATCAACATGTGTGGATGTTTTAATAATATTAACATGTGTTTTTTCTTAATAATTACGAATATTTCAATGTTAGGTATGTGAGATTTGGTGATTTTAAACAAGTATAGATCTATTTTAAACTAGGATCTATCAAGTCCCGAGGTTTTTTGAGGTGTACATTTTCTTACCATTTGGATCTTTTGGGTACTTGATAGATCCAGGTTTAAAATGGCTCTATGCTAGTTTAATTTTTTTTAAGTCGATATGTAATTTATATTTTTCATTTTTTTATTTTTTAATATTTATTTAAGTGGATAAGTGATTTTTTTCTTTTTTTTTTATGTCAGCTAGCATAACGTTGACAGGCTCTCCCCCTACTAGGTTGGAGAGCCTCTCGATACAATTAGCAATGTTTGCAAGTGGGATTACATAGCTCGTAATAGTTAATCTCTCATTTGTATAAAATGACATAAATCACTAGCCAAACTAGAAGAGCTTTACAACGTTGATATTTTAGGTTGCTACCTTGTCTCGTGCTTATATCATTTGTAAGGATTTTTCCATTTCATTGGGATGTAAGTGTCTTTATCGAGGTTATGCCATATTTTATGCACCTAACCTTTCCCAACTGTATCAACAAATTAGACTAGCAATAGTCCTAATATGCTTTGTATTTACGAATCAAAGCACCAACCTTCCTAAGAAAAAGTAGCCATTCCTTTAGGCTCAAAGTTATAAAGCTGGATTTCACCCCGAAGTAAAGTTGGGTAACAAGAGGTGATACCAAACCAATGATATGGGAATAGTGGTTGTAATTCAATTGTGTAGAAACCTAGGACATGTAAGGACATAACCTATGTGTTTTATTGGAAATCATTGAGGTAAATTTCCTATATTTCCTAATGCATTTTCATTATATGTTAAAGGGTCGGGTCATTTGTCATTGGTTGTAGAGTGTGTTTCCAATGTGGTCGAAGCAAGTACAAAGGACATTATCAACAAAAGTAAACTCTACAATTGTATATCATGGACTTGTATCATTTGTTCACTGTGTTATTTAGATGCATGAGGATTTGGGTAAAAAATTTCCATCATTTGTGTATTCCATGACACTATCTCATACTTATAGCATTATTCATAAGCATAGGCATGTATAAGTTTTATACATTTGTTATTTCGTGATGTGATTGGAAATGTATTTTATAATAACTTTAACATGTTTTTCTTAGATTACCCATGTATATTTGCATGATAGGCGTGTGGGAATTGGATATATTATGATTAACAAGGCTTGTGCTTATGGTGGATATCGGGTCCAAATTGATTTTGTTCAAAAAAGAAATGATATTTTTGGGGCACTAAATTGGATTTGGTTTTGACTGATTTTGATTTAGTCGTTGAAATCTTTGTGTTAAATACTCAAACCATATAATTCTATAGCCGTCTATTTTCATCTATCACTATCTTCACAAAACTTTCCAAAACATTAAGCATTATGACCTAAAGCATAGGGACATTTCCACCTTGTGGCTCTTATTTTCATTATGCCCGTATTATTAATAGAGGCGACATTTAAAATGGATATTTCGCTAATCAATTCTATAATGATGAAATGATGCCCTTACTTTCAAAGTGACATTAATAAATAAGTGTTGGTGATCTTGAAATTAACATGGATTTGGATTCTAGTGTAAGTGCACTTTTTCTTATTGAAAGTATTTAGCGACAATCAAATAAAGGTCCCTGCACCATCCCCCATTAGGTTCATAATAAAGGAATTCCATAATTTGAAGTGTAATATGTGGCCATGGATGAAAATCGATGTTTCTGATGGGATACAAAACTTAGGATCAATCTTAGTAGTCTAATGTATCATGTAGAGACCAACCTAATTTAGGAACTTAGGCCCTACTTCAAAATTCCACTCACATTCTTCAAATAAAGGAAAAAACAACCTAAAAATAACCTCGACCCAAGTGCTATATTTCATAACTACAATTATCCATCTTCATAATCTATATTTTGATAGTATTGTCTCCAAGGCCATAGGTCCATGAATCAAGAATCAACCCTTAGGTTTAAAGTTGGAAAATATTTGTTGTGCTTCCATCGATGCTAATTTCAATAATGTGTTTCTCCACAAATTTCTTCAACACTACGCTCTGAAAGGTGGGGAATAATTTATGCTTTCCTTATTCGTATAGACAAGTTATGAGTTCCTCCCAAGATGGAACATGAAAATAAATTTTCAAGGCATATTTGTAAGATTGATTGTCAACGATGTCATTTTTCATCTTGCATATACCCAAATATCTACTATCAATTAGTATCTACTCTACTCTCTCCTCATATCTTATGTTACTTGGTTGTGTCTTCGTCTATAAAATTCAGCAAAGCTACAGGATCATCAGGCTAGATTGAACCTTACTGTGAAAGAAGAATGAATGAGGAAAAAGAGTTTCAATGCTTAAATTCCAAACAATCATGGAGAAATTATTCATAAAAGATGCTAAAATTTGACAATAAAACATCAATTTCATAATCATTAACATGTATGTAATGCATCCATGATATGATGAAGAGAATTTGAATCCTCTAGGTGTGATTTGAATTTCATAACTTCGATTGACTCCAAAGATCACTAACTGTGGGAAAATCACCACTGGAGACTCACTACTGTAACTCCAGACAACTAAATCAGTTCACAATCAGTCAACTGGTAAAGGTAGGTGAGCAAAGGCGCCTAACCTACTTAAATCATGCAAATGTGGTGCTAGGATAACTAAAGATGAACTAGTTGATTCCCATCGGAGCATAACTCAACACAAACTAGGGTGACCTGATGGTGGGACTGCCATGACTCAGTGTGGGTTCCTAAAATATAGGGATTGGCCTCTAGAGCTCCTAATCTCATGCACACTGGTGCACCAAGTGGTAGGTGGGCCCCAGATGATTTCCCCATGGCACTAATGAAGTGGAAACATACTCCTAAGCTAGGTAACTGACATTTAGACTATGGTGGACAAGGGAGGATTATAATAATCCTGACACCCCTTCCCTTAATCCAAGCTTGGGAAAACTAGGCCCTAACAACTAACACCAAAGGTCACCCATACAATCTAATGCAAAATATTAATTGCTCATTAAACCGAGGAAAACCTCTTGGGAACAAAACCCGCCCCTCAAAAATGAACAACAGGGAACTAGATCAAGCTTTCACACCAAGAGACAAATTTCTCTTGAGTAAAAAACTTCGTGATAAATTTCTACAGTCTGCACCATTGTGGAGTAGTAATGCAATGTGGTGGTCCTTGTGTGAACTAGTTCCATGATACAATGCATGTGAACATCTCCACCTTCTTCCAATATGATTCCATATAGGAGAAGTGTTGCTACTTTTGCAGCCTTACTTGCATCTTTTGAACCTCTGTGACAGTATGGAAGAGTTCAACTTGGAATGCCATGCCCTAGGGACTTACTTAATCCCATACAATGGTTTCCTCAGCTTGCATGCTAAGAAAGAATCGTCAATGTACCCCTCAGGTTATTCCATGTAGATTTCTTCTTCCAATTTACCATGTAGAAAGGTACTTTTGTCTCTTCTTTCTAGAGGAAGAGAGACATGATCCAATGTCTCATTGTTCTTTAGTGACTCATATTCCTTATACATGGCTGCCTTCCTTGGTGAATCATGGCAAGCCACTTTATATATCTGTTGATCAGACCTCGCCATCATGTAGCATCTCTATGGGAGTTTATAGCACCTCTTTAGGAGAAGTGAATTTGTATGACATAGCACAAGGTTCTCATCTCGAAACTAAGATCTGGTTCTCTTTTTGTCAGATGAATCTCCATCCATGTTCCCAACAACCTCAATGACGTTTTGAGCCCATATAGGCCTAGGATTGGGAGTAGGGACTGGATTTGGATCTAGATCTGGATCTGATTGAACTTCATCCTCAATTCCAAAAATTGATTCAACTTGGTCCTCAGCTTTGAATTCTGAATCATCACAAGAAACATCATCATATGCAAATGGTTTAGGTAGAATGAATTTACCTTCCCTTTTAACTGGCTGCAGAGATTGCATTGGATCTTAGTATGGAAAAAATGTGAGAACTCATATGCCTTGGAGGCATGGTTTGCAACAGCTTTCGCTATCATCTTCCCGGTAGATATATCTAAGATCTCAACTGAGTCAGGTTCAAATACAACTCGCTTTGGTGAGACTATACGAGTCATCTGATATACATACAACAGATTTGTTGCTAAGGAGGGCACATATAAGACATTTTTGAACACTCCATGCTCCAATTTTAATGTACCCTTCCCTTCATCTTATATTTGAGTAGCATCTCCCATGTGAATGCTTGGACCATCAGATAAATTTAATGAATACAATGATTCTTTGGAGGAAACCATGTAGTTGGAGGCTCTTGAATCAATGAGAAAGGATTGAGATTTTGAAAATCCATCCTTCAATGCATGGAATCTCTCATGATATTCAGTCTTGCCTCCATAATCACCCTTCCTTATGCCTTCAAGAAGGACAAGATTGTGTTGTTTAAGAAGTCTTGACATCTGATCTATGGTTTTCTTCATATAACTTTTCTTTGAATGGTTTCCTTTCTTATAGTAAGAACACTTGGCCTTTTCAAACCTCTTATGTTTTCCCTTCTTGGAACCCAAGGCTCCATCTGATGGACCAAACTCCTCCTTTGATTCAAAATCAGTGTTCTTTTTGTCCTTCCCCTTTTGACTCCCTTTATCTTGCGCATTCTTGGTCTCCCCAGTCGAAAGAGCTTGACTCTTGGAGACTTTAAGGGATCCCATTTGAATGAACTTGTCTTGTTCTTAAACAAGTGATTTAGTGAATGCATTAAGTGAGGGCATTGACCAGTTTGGGGTAGTCTGTCTCCCAGAGTGGAAGGTTTACACAAATACTGAAAAATTATGGGCCAAGCTTACTCACAATGGAGAGCACCAATTGCTCATCCTTCTTGTCAATTCCACATTGGTTGCACTGCATGACCAAAAACTTGAACTTGGAGAAGAATTGTTGGATGTTTTTGAAATTGTCAAGTTGAAGAACCATCAGATCATTCTCCAAAATGTGACCTCTTAGATCATTCTTCTCAATAATCAATGATTTGAACTTCTGTCATACTTCCCTTGGTGTTTTTAACTCATCAAAGTGGAAGAGTAACTCCTTGGAGATATGAATGTACATGAAACCAAAGGCTTCATCCAATTTGTTCAAGTACTTTGATTTCTCTAAAGGTTGTTGGGGTCTGACCTCCTTTCCCATTGTGACCCTATACAGACCTTTGTTACACAACATAATCTGCATATCTACCCCCCAATCCAGATAATTGAAGGGTGTGAGGATCCTCGGTGACAAGGTTGTTGAATTCTCCATTTCGCAGCTTCAAGAGCAACACAATTCTTTGAATTCTTCAATTTACCTACATAAAACTTTCAATTTGAAGGAAAACCAATTAAATCACTCTCTACTTCAACATGTGCACATTATCAAGATGCTTCACACCTGGCCAGAATTCTTTGAATAAATCCAGAGGGAGCAAGGCAAAGATACCAGGAATTATGTGGAACCCAGTTGCTTCTAGTGCATCGATGGAAGTTTTCGAGGATTGAAAATGGCCTGAGCACCTGCTCTGATACGATGTAAAATTTAGCAAAGCTACAGGATCATTAGGCTAGATTGAATCTTATTGTGAAAGAAGAAGGAATGAGGAAGAAGAATTCTGGTGCTTGAATGTCAAAAAATCATGATGAAAATATTTAGAGAAGAGGCAAAAATTTGACAGCATAATATCATTTTCATAATCCTTAACCTGTATGTAATACATCCATGATACAATGAAGAGAATTTGAATCCTTTAGGTGTGATTCGAACTCCATAACTTGGACCGAATCCAGAGATCACTAATTGTGGCAAAATCACCACTTGAGACTCACTAGTGTAACTCCAAACAACTAAATCAGTTCACAATCAATTAATTGATAAAGGTAAGCGAGAAAAAGTGCTTAATGTCCTTAAATCATGCAAATGTGGCACTAGGATAATTGAATATGAACTAATTGATTCCCATCGAAACATAACTCAACACATACTAGGGTGAACTAATGGCGGGACTCCCATGAATCAGTGTGGGTTCCTAAAATATGGGGTTGGCCTCTGGAGCTCATAAACTCATGCAAACTAGCACATCAAGTGGTAAGCGAGCCCCAAGTGACTTTCCCATGGCACTAATGAAGTGCAAACATACTCCTAAGCTAGGAAACTGACATTTAGAATATGGTGGACAAGGGAGGATTATAATAATCCTAACATCGTCATCATATCGAAGAACAATAATTTTTCTTTTCTTTTCTTGTTAAACTTAGATCTATTACAAATCCATGGTATAATTTTAAACTAAACAAGGGTTAATATGCTTTGTCTCACCTTGCATTCCCCTCCTTCCTATTTCTTATGATTTACCTTGTAGGTCAAGGAAAAGTTAATGTATACTCAAAGAGTAAGGATTGTAACATTTAAAGAAATGCCAGTTCTTATAATTATGAAGATGCAAAACCTAGTCTATTTTTATTACATATTGGCTTCCTTTCCCAACCTTTCTCTCCTTTTTATTTTATTCAAAAGCAAGAGAAAACCATTTGCATCGTATCTCACCCAATGATTGCTATGCTTAAAGTAATGGTCCAAGAGGTAATGGGAATTCCTAGAAAACCCGATAAATGTTTATTATGTGATCATTGACATCCTTGGGTAGGCTACCTTTTCTACAAGTTGGCTAGTGCCCTATGGTCTTTTCAAGAACCCAACAAGACTAACTATAGTCAATCAGCTAAAAGTAGTTTATAGACTTACATTGGGGCCAAGGGAAAGAATTTGGATCACTTGTAGGTTCCAACACAACTGAACTCATTGTCAATACGTAAAACCACTCTATAAGGCCCTAGCCTTGAAAGGATTTGGGCACCTCCACCACAAGATCACCTTGGTAGTCGCTTGTCGACAGATACAAACATGACATAAGGTTGATGGCTAGATCAATCTATTTTGGAATGCCTTAGCCAACAAAACAAAATTTAAAAAAAAATGGTTTGAAATTTACTGTAAAAATTAGCAAGGGAGTCAAAGATCCATTTAAATCTAAGATCTTTTAAACATTGAAGAAGTTGTATTGGTTATGAGGTTTAGTTCATTGTTAAAATTTCATGCCCTCTTATATTACATCGATTATTGATTGGTTAATGACAATATATAAACAATGATATTCTTCATGGATTGGTTGAAGGGTTATTATGCTTTGTATCACCTTGCATTCCCCTCCTTCCTCTTTTTTGACCTCGTAGGTTATGGAAAAGCCAATGTATACTCAAAGAGTGAGGATTGCGACATTTAAAGAAATGCCACCTCTTATCACAATGATGAAGCAAAGCCTGGTATGTTTTTATTACATAATGGCTTCCTTTCCTGAACTTTCCCTCCTTTTTATTTTCTTCTTCCAAAGCAAGAGAAAACCATTTGCATCCTGTATCACCCAACAATTGCTTTGTTTAAAGCAATGGCCCAAGTGTTAATTGGAAATCCTATAAAACTATAGAAATGTTTATTCTATGGTCATTAGCACCCTTTGGTAGGGTACCATTATTATGAGATGGATGGCACCTTGTGAGATTTATAAGACCCTAGAAAGCCTAACTGTAGTTAGCTAGCTAAAATTAGTTTATATACTTATTGTAGTGCCAAGGGTGACTTTAGCTCGATCTCCCTCTTGGAACCATTTTTCCCTTGATAACTAGGTCATCATTGAAGCTACCCAAATTTGGATCACTTGTATATTCCAACTCAATTCAACTCATTGTCAATATGTATAACCGCTCTGTAAGTTCCCGGCCTTGAAAAGCTTTGGGTACCTCTACCATATGACCACCTTAATAGTCATTGGATGACACAAATAGACATAATGTAAGGTCGATGGCTAGATCAATCTATTTTGGAGTGCCTTGACATATCGACAAGGCACACCTTGCACATGCCAAGTGTCCTTGCCTGAATGTTGGGTACACCACATACATTGGCAACTCACATTAGTTGGGAAAACCAACAAAAGCTTGGAGGTAACCTGGCAAGGCATAAAATCATGTTAAGGGAAACATTGTTCATAGGCATGCATTATACACTATGAACAAAGTAGCAAGTAGAATTGACTAGCTTATGTATGACTTGAACATACTCAAATAGGCACACTTGGTTGGGTGCACGTAGACTATGCGCACTTGGACACATGTCATATATATGGATGTTGGTTTGGTGCATTTGTTGGGTGTACCTTTTGGGTACACTTAGGCACAAGACAACTAGGAGCACTTGGAGACACCTTGTTGAACACACTTCCTAGGTACAACTTACCAAATGCACTTTGGACACACTTGTGATGACCACCTTTGAGTGCACATGCCATGCACACTTGCGATGGGGCACATTCGGGTGCACATTTCCAAGCACTTGGGCACTCGAATGGATAACATTGGACACACTGTTGGGCATACTTGGTTTTTGGAGACATCCCTTGGATCTTGTGATTGTGTGGCAAAATGGGCATGACATGATTGGAGATGGAAGTCAACATAAAAGTCATGTGGGCACGATTGAGTTAGTAATTTGGGCATTTAGGTCCACTTAGACTTGGAGGGGCTTTCAAGTGCAATGAAAGTCTCATATATATAGCGGATTTCTCAAGGTTGTTAAGATATTATCATAGGGAAATTTCATTCACACAAGCTCAGAGTGAGTTATACGATTGTGCTAAGTCGTGGGTTTGGAAAATTAGGGCAAATTTGCATCGGCTATGTGAAAAGTGAAGAGGTGAACAAGACCTATAGGAGGCAAGCTCACAATAGTTTTAAGTGTTGGTTTGCACAAGACTATTGAGTATTGTAGAATAATATATTTCCCTAAATTAATTTAACTTATGTAAAAGAGAGGCAAGCAAGTTTTTCCCTCCCTTGTAGTAATCTATAAAAAATCTTCTTATAAATAAAGTTTAAGGCATCCACCTTGGATGTTGCTTATACATGTGCATGAGTATTGTGGCTTGTCTATTGGGGTGAATGTTGTTTTATTTCCTACAATGCTTTTATGTTGGTTAATTGTTGACATTTACTAAGTATTGAATCTTGTTAAAGTATAAGTATTACTAGGATCTTTTAGATGCCATANTGTCTATTGGGATGAATGTTGTTTTATTTCCTACAATGCTTTTATGTTGGTTAATTGTTGACATTTACTAAGTATTGAATCTTGTTAAAGTATAAGTATTACTAGGATCTTTTAGATGCCATAGTTGTTCAATGAACTTGGTTGTGGGACTTAGTTGCATTTGATGGTTTGTAATCTAAGGCAAAGTTATAGGCATACCCTAGTGAAGAGGTGTAGTCTAGTCGTAGTAGGTGTAGGTTGGAAAAACACCTGTGGTTGAGGAAAGGTAGTGTTGCATGACCTCAACTACTAAAGTGAAGTTGTAGGAAACCCCCCGGCTCAAAGAAAAAACTTTAGGCACGCTGTAGGTCCATGCTAGGTAGTATTAGAGCAATTATTGGCTCTCCTCTCCATTTTCACCTCAGTGATAGGTGGTATAAAAGCTTAATAATTATTAGTTACATTTCCCTTCACCATTGTGACTTCTATAACAGGTGGTATGAAAGCAACTCTTCACCAATTTTTGAAGCAAACTTGGTGGCAGGCAACTCAAGTGCACCTCTCTAAACATGGGTGAACTTGAGGAAGGGCATAGTCCTTGATCTAAGTTGGAAATTAGTATGGTGAAACCTGAAGGTTGCATTACAGTCTTCATTCATGGGCATATTAGGCACCCAAGGAAATTTGTCCACACATAGCTTGGGCAGTGAGGCACTCTTCGTCATTGCTTGGAAGGAAGTAAACAAATTAGTGACATGGAATGCAGGTGGACAAGAGAAGGCTTGAGGAAGCAAGTGAACCAATTCGTAAGGCTTGGACAACCTTTTTCAAAGGAAGATTCAAACCACTTATAGGCTACAACATGAAAAAAATAGAGGAAGTGTCATGGAAGACCAAGATGAAAGTCACGACTAAGGACCAAGAACATTGAGATTAGGATATCTGTGAGATCTACCAAGCACGTGTGACAAACTTAGAGAACATTAGTACGTGGCATAAAGCTTGGTATCATAAGTTGCATACTTTGACATGCCAAGTAGAAACTTGGGCACTGCGGTTAGCATCATTCGAAAGAAGGGAGACTAACATTGGAACATGGAAGCATACATAATCACCTCGGTATAAAGGTAAGGATGTTGCTTGCTTTCTTTGGGACAATGATAATTTTGTTGTAGTTTGTCCTTTTAAGCAAGAGTTGGGGGACTTGAAGGAAGTCCAAGTGCGAACAACATTGGTTGCAAAGTAGAAGTCTTGGGAGTAGTGCAAGAGTAGATTTCAAAGGAAATGTTGAAGGTTATGGGTTCCTTGACAATGAATCTAAGCAAGTTCATGGTAGCAGATCAAGAAATGTGGCTTGGGATGGTAAATCCCATAGATGATTATGGGCATATTATTGCTGCAATTGATGGAGTGGCCTTGGAAACCACCTACCATCCTCCTTTCCTTGTTAAAATCCATAGATGGCTTGCTACATAGGAGCAGATAATAGAGCCTACGACACCAGTAGAGGTGCCCAATTTTGTGAAGGGTTGGACAAGGAGGAGTCGTTTTGTTAGAAGGATGTCATGTGTTATAGCAGGAAGCCATTCTCTTTTTCACATTGACACCAATTCAAGTAGTCTATTGTCCATGAAGCAAGGCATTGGGCAAGGAGGCACTAGTGCATGGGTACCTTGAAGAAATGATTAAGTTGCAGTAGGTGACTTGGCAGACTCCAGGAAGAGGTGAAGACCTTTCCTTGTGTAGTAGAAACAATAGTGCCAAAGTAGTGAGCACTTGTATGGAAGGAGCATGGAAATCTAGTTTTGAGTGGATGTATGAAGGAAGCAAAGAAGTTGACCAAGAAAAAATATGCATTTGACCTCCATGTATCAAACTGTAAAGCATAATAAGTTGACCTGGGAGGTGCTTGCTTGTCTTGTGCATAGGAGATGTCTTAGGTGCACACTCAAGGCACTTTGGGGTTGAGAGGTCCCTTGGTGAGGTAAACCATTCCTTGGGAAATTTTGAGGATTGTTGGCCTCTTTCTCTTCCTTGTCTCGACTCGTGGTTCAACAAAAACACCATACCAACAAGACACCACAATACACCAGCCCGACAGAGCAAGCTCAGTCGGCAACGCCTACGAGGCAGGCGCAGTCTCACCCGAGATATCTTAATGGGTAAATGCCAAAACCATGTTTCCACAGTTGGCAAGGGATTATAGTCCCTTGGCACATGTCCAAGGCACTCAACAAAGGTGATAGGACGGTGGAGTCTGTCACTGCGCGACCGGGGCACAACTATATGTCAGCACGCGCGACACAACCCTGTCCTCAACCTTAACAACTGGCATAACTTGTGCGATGCAACTGCTTCCTTGCACTTGAAAGATAGGGCATGACTTATATTTTAACTAAGTAGTTTAACCATTAACTCATACATACATTCCAGTAATGCGTTGAACATTCATTCATTCGTTGATTAATAAGACGATGTCATACATTCACTGTAACTCATCAATATATAATAAGCAACTACTTGATATTCACATAAACATTCAACATCATTCAATCATTCAACATTGGAAATAACATGGAAACCCATCTGGGAAAAACCACCAAGGTGCTCTTCATCTGGCATGGGAAATTGTGTATAGCACCTTGCAGTCTTGGACCTGCAGATTGTTATTAAGATATGTCTTTCTGACTCAATCTTCTTTCTCTCATGCTGTCTGGTTTATTATTCTATCTACTCCTACCGATCCGCACACAGGCTGGATCGACTCTTATACCTCTACTATCTGCGCACTCAGTTGCATATTACTTCTCCTACTAGCAGTATGCGCACACAGCTGTAAGATCCACGGCTAAACAGCCTTCTACTGCTACCTAACTCTTCTTTGAGTCTTCCTTCCTGCTGAGCCTAGCTTTCTTAGCAAAACTGAGTGACTTCGTGGATGAACAACGAACCACAATCAACAACCAGCACTGACCAACCCCTACACATAGTGGGTTCTTCCTATTTATAACTTCTACAGGACCACGCAGGGTCAACTACATACTGCTCATCTGTTACAGGTCGTAATCAGCCATAAAAAATGGTTACAAGCTATCATAGACTGACACAAGGCACTGCCGGCCTGACTTACATATATTCCTTCATTCGTGAGGCGTCCACTGGCTTACATCGAATTTAGCAGCCACGGTCTTCCTAACCTGTTGATTTCTAGCCGTTACTCACTTTCACTACTGCAAGCTCACTTTTCTTCTATCACGTGCATGTTCTATCTTTCTATGTCGAAACCTCTGCTTCCTTCTTGACCTACTTTCCCCTTCTGTCGCACACGCGCTTTTCCTTCATTGCTTGCGCATCAGATTCTTCCCTGTACACTTTTCCTGGCCCAATAGGCCCCCAACACTCACATGTGGCTCGTCCCAAGCCACTAAACAAAAAGGGAAGTCTTCACAAAATTTTATGGCGCAAAACTGTAGTTTCTTCCAACCACTTATGTTTCTGGCTCAGCATGCATGGGAGGACTAACCTTGTCCTGAAATTCCTTCACCATTCGTTGCATTCTAGCAACTTCCACTATTACCTCTTCTGTCTGTGCAGCCAACTACTCCACTTGGTCGGAATTGATATGTTATGACGGACCTGCTTCTATTGATTGCATAATGGTTTGAAGTTTCTGCTGCAGTGGCTGAATAAGGCATGTGAGCCGCGCTACCTCTGACTGGTATGCTTCCACTTCCATCTCCCTCGTCCACTCTTAATCACGGAGAGCTTGGACTTCCTGCTGTAGCTGCTTGATCTCTGTCATCTTTATGACCTTCTCTTGAAATTGCAACTTCTTCATTTCTACCTTTTCCATAGCAATTTTCTCCTCAGCTTTGCACACATTTTCCCTTATCTTTTCTGCAGCCATATCTTCCAGAAGCGCTTCCCATATCGTGGAAATGACTTCAATTGTCTTAGTGCAACATGTTTCTCCTTCACGTATCCTTCCAGCAGCCTCAGACACTGCTCTTCTTCTCTCCTCGAGCACCTCAAGAGGTGTGCTCGATACCTGCCTTGCTTGCAGTTCCTCAACCTACTTCTTCAGTTCTGCTACAATCCACGCCAGCCAGGAAACCTTAGCTGCTGAGTATTCATCTTCTTGGCCCTCTTCAAGTGGGAACTCTGCAATTGCACTTTTAATGGTTTCAGCTAATGCAGCGTGACTGTCCTCGTGTGCCTTAATTTCCTGCTCTTTCTCCTTCAGGAGGGCCTTGCGTTGCTTGTCCTTCCTCTGCTGTTTTGTTTCCTGATAGGAAACAACATTCTCCCGTAGCTATATTTTCGCCGCAGCTGCATGTTGTATCTCATAGACTTCTCCCAATGAAATCTTAGAGAATTCAATCTGCAATGTGGCAAAATCCTTGACCACATCCCTGTCTCCATTGCATGCCCATGGATTTGTAGTTTAGTTGGTGACACTAGTTTTGGCGTTGCTAACGGGGCATTGGGATCCACGCCATATGTCTCTACCTCGACAGTGGCTTTGAAATCATTAATGGCCTCAATAAGCTTATTGAGATGCCTTGAAACTTGGCCAGTGACATTTACCTGATGTGCATTTAGAGCTTCGAGGCTTTTCCTGGCAACTTCGGCTACAACATTTGCTAGTTCCTGAATCTCGTCCTCATTCAACGTGTTCGTGTTAGCCTCTCTGTCGGCTTTTATATTCTTATGTTGCGGCCCGCAATGTTGTTGTCGTTCCTTCTGGTGGTTGCGAGTCTCCTCATTAATAAGCGTCTATTGTTCATCACTTCGATGGGAGCTAGCATCACCGATGTTATCATCATTTTATTCCTGCGACTGATTGTCTTGACCGTCGCCTCCATTGTTTCCTTGGCCAACTCCAACATCTCTGCCTGTGTCAACATTTCCGCCTTGGTTAGCTGGTGGGTCTTCTTGGTTTTGTTCTTTAGGCAGCGGCTCTGCCAGTGGGTCGCGCCATTCTTCAGGCCACTCCGATACAATGGTGGACTTGCTTGGTCAAGCCCTTCTTCGGATACAAAACCATGTTATGCACTTTCGCCTGAAAATTTATGAAAGCAGAATACCTGTGGACCATTGCTATCCGGATTCTGTGAGATCACTTGATAACATCACGTAGCGCCTCAGCATGTAGAAAGAACTCGATGTTACTATATGTCTGGTTGATCTTGTTTTTCTTGTCCTCCCACAAGTTTTGGTACTTTGCACCTATGCAAGGAAATGGGACATCCATTGGCTTGTAGTCTGGTGGGTTGCCTACAAGGTGAACGATATTAGTATGAGCAACCAGGAGTAGTGAAACTTGTATTTCAGGTCTTCTTGCGCCTACTCTGCGTCATCGATCAGTTCGTTCAGCAAGAACTGCAACTAGTTGAAAGTGACTCCTTGTGAGCATAGCTTTGCCAATTCTTCCACTCCAGTGGTGCATTCATCGGGCCTCATCTTGTGCAATAGTTTGCACGATAGAATCCTTGTGGCAAACCTCACGATGACTTCTTCAATATGGGAATAGAGAACCCCCTTCCTGCGTGGTGCAGATTATACTTCTGCCTCATCTTAGTGGTATTCCTGCCTTGGCACAAATACAGTGCGGGATCACGGCCTTTCCTCGGCAATCCTATGATCGACGAAATCAGCTCGACGTCGACCGAGTATGGTCGATCGAGCCATAGGCACCCTCTATGGAAACAAACGGGGAGTTGTTTCACATATGTGTTGACCTACATGTTATGGCCAAAGTGGGGTGTGAATAGTAAGTGCATCAATCCTGCTTGCTCGGCATCGATAGCACACTTCATCGGTTTTAGAACCTCGGGATCTCTCGGTCCATCTTGAACTGTGACCATGCAGTTCTTCCTTTCCAACCCCAGCTGCAAGCGAGTATCATAATCCTTTAATGCCAACTTGGAGAGCTTTGGCATTATTTCCATGAGTAGGGGTACACACTTGGGGATTCGCAGTGCTACCAAAACTGTATTGTCTTTGGTGGGGAGTGTCACTAGCTCCACCTCGCCTCTCCTTAGCCAGACATAGTGTGGGAAGCTTTCATCTTCTTCCTCAGTTCTCGGGTCTCGGTGAGGTGGGGAGTCCTCGTCCATCAGCTATTCCTCGAGGACATCCTCCTCCATCGGTGCTTTCCCAGCATCGTCCACAACGGCCTTGGCCTTACATTTCTTGGACAGTGGTGGTGTGGACGGCTCTCCAGCCGCTCTTTCCCCGGCCTATCTCTGCTCCATGACAGGTCGTGCGGGTGCAGTGGGTGGCTTCTGAACAGGATTCGGCATAGGACGCAAACCAGGGGGTCAAACAGGGGCCGAACTAGGGGGTAAAATATGGCTCGGAGCAGGCATAGGCTACTTTCTTGTTTGTGCCATCAGGTTAAGTTCAGGTTCTCTCTCTGGTTGTTGTACTTCGGGTGATTGAATCTCTTCCTCAATCGGACAGCTCGAATTGACAGTTACGTCAGATAAATCGCTTCCACTAGAGATCTCTATTACCATGGGTGTGGGCGCACTCTGTGACAGGCTTCGACTCTGCAATTTTTAGCTCTGGTTCTCTTGGCTCTCTCCGTGTGCATAAAAGACTGTTTGATGGCAAAGACTTGTATTTAAACCTGTCTACGTGTCCTGTAGTCACATATGATGGGCGACCAAGGTCCAATTAGTCACATGGGCTTCCCGACCGACGTGTTTCTTCATTAACTCGAGAACTTGAGTACTGCGATGTACCTATAAGAACAGTTATGGCAGTTATGTCGAGGACGACTGATTGGACCAAAAAGCACGTCGTCGTTCTCCCTGTATCTCATCAAATTAATGACACTTAGCTGTCATAACTGCCTCATTCTTTGTCAGACATTTGCACTTTAATGTCGGTCAACCTGTCATTTCCTCTTTTTGCAGTACTTTCCACCTTTTCCTGCGCTTCTTGCTTTTTCGTGCACTTTGCGCTAGTTCCGCCGTAGACGTGAGACAAAACAATTTACATCTTTTGGACTCTCTTTCTTTCTTTTTTTTCTTTTTTTTTCATGCGCAATGCGATTCTAGCTAGGGATGTTAAAACCATCATAGTATGGTTTCAGGCGACTGCCATTCACCATACCTGTGACATACGTTCCATCTAGTCTCCGTAGTTTTACTACGTCGACATCAGTGATGAGCACAATCTTGTATGGCCTTAGCCAATGTGTCTTTAGCTTGCCTGGGTGTTTGAAAATTTGTTGTCATACAGCAACACAAGTCCTCCGACTTTGAATGGTTTGACCAAGATATGGCGGTCATGCCATGCTTTCTATCGTTGAGAAGTGAAATCCTGCGACGAAGTGTTCCTCTTCCATCTGAACGAGCTGTGTCAACCTTTGTTCGACAACATCCGTGTCGGTCATCTCTGTCAGCGCAACGATCCGCAGTCTCGGCACAATGTACTCCATTGGCACAACAGCTTCCTGTCCATATACTAATCTTGTTGATGTAATTGTAACTTCGGAATGTATTCACTTGTATTTCTTATGTATTGTACCCCAATGTTTACCCCGGGATGTGTCTGTAATGTACTTGAGTCATGTCATGCCTCGATGTTCCTATCGGGAATTTCTATAATGTAAGAAAGTCATGTCAAGTCAATGTGGGTAACCCTCCTATTGTTCAAGGGTTAAAGCACCCGCAGTTCCGAGGCACTAGGGTTGTTAGACTCACCTAGTGAAGTCGGCCCTAGTAGGGTTTAGTCAAGTCAAGAATTAGTATAAATAGAGAGCTAGCCTCTCTATTTATCACACACTCACTCACACTCATTTGTAGCGCATAGCTGAGGAAGAAGAAGACACTGGGGCTAGGAAAGAAAGAGGCTACTGCTGCCGGGAAATCATCTTACTGTTTTGGGTTTTACTTTTGGTGTTGATTCTATCTCTGAGGAAGTTGCGAGGTTTTCTCCATTTATGGTTTCCCCGAGGAAAAACACTGTGTTCATTGTCTCTTGTGTTTGATTGTTGTTCTTGTTATTCTCTCAGTTAAAGATCCTAATATAATGCTAGCTTAATGTTAGAAATCTAACATGGAATCAGAGCTAACCTGAGAAGAAGACACTATGCAGCTGCGGGAACTAGGGCTTCCTACTTTATGTATCTCTCTCCACATATTTTCAGCAAAAGAAGGTTGGAATAACTCTCCTCCCTAGGGCGCATCTTTCTGTCGAAGCAGAATCCAATTCTGAGGTTTTTCAGTTTTGGACCCGACACTGCTGCCAAAAATTAGGGCTTTCTACAGAAGTGGAATTTTTCAGTGAGCACAGGCTTGGATTGATCTCCTCCCCAAAATCGAAGCTTAGAGATCAAGATCAAAGCATTTGGTTGGACAGAACTTCAGAAAAGCAAAACCCTAACCTGCTCCTGAACCAGCACTACAAAATTTCAGCTCCAAATCCAAATCCGACATCTTGACCTGGTAAGATCTAAATCATTTGTATTTCCATTTGAGGTTCTCAGTTAAGATGTCTCATCATACCAAGCTTGATGAAAAGCTTGAGGGAACTGATAACTTCCGAGCCTGGAAGTATAGGATCTCCGTGGTCCTGGAAGAAAATGAGTTGGACTCCTACATCCATGAGGAGGTTCCAGTTCCATAGGGAGATGAGGCTAAGGCCTTACAGAAGAAGAAGTTGGTTATGGCAAAGAGGATTATTGCTGATTCAATCAAGGATCACCTCATACCACAGGTGTCCTCCCTCAAGACACCTAAATCTATGTTTGATGCCCTAACGAAACTGTTTCAAGGGAAGAACATAAACTAGAAGATGACTCTAAGGAACCAGTTGAAGAATGTAATGATCCAGAATGAGGAGACCATCTAATCATACTTTACAGGGGTCTCCTAGATCAAAGAACAACTTGAAGCAATAGATGAAGAAGTGGAGAATACAGAAATTGTGATGACAACCTTGAACGGTCTCCCTAGATCATGGGATTCTTTCATCCAATGAATCTGTGCTAGGAAGAAGTTAGTCAAGTTTAGCATACTATGGGAAGAATGCTCTCAAGAAGAAGCTCAAATAGCAGCTCAAGAAGAAAAGATGGGAAGTGAAGATCAAGCTCTCACAGTACACTCCAAGAAAGAAAGAAGGGAAAATCATCATCACCAAGGTAAGCATTCTCATCAGAAAAAACAATTTTGTAAGAAGGGATCCATCCAAACTCAGATGGTATACATGTGATGAAAGAGGACACTTTGCTAGAAGTTGTCCCATTAATAAGAATGGATCCAAAAAGAAGAAGAACTCCAAAAGAATACATCATGCTCACACTGCTAAGGATGATGATCCTCCCAGGAAGAAAGTAAGACAAGAAAGTGATGAAGAATATGTTCTGATCTGCGCTCTCACGGGAACTGTCACTCATGGAAGCAAAGATTGGCTTATTGACAGTGGGGCTTCCAAACACATGACGGGTTTCAAGGAATCTTTTGAGAAACTATACGAACATAATTCACCTGATAGGGTGAAACTTGGGGATGACTACCAATATCCCATAAGTGAATCCTCCTACAAGCTAGACTCTGGAAAGTCTATGAAAATGAAGGATGTCTTGTTTGTACCAGGACTAAAGAAGAATCTTCTCTCCATACCGGCACTAGATGCAAAAGGCATGAGGGTTGCATTTGTAGATGACCAAGTCCTCATGTGGCCAAGAGAAAAGACTATTGAGGATGCAATAGTAATTGGAGAACAAGAAGGAAGATTATACAAATTGAAGGGCCATTCAGAACAAGCTTTGGTCCATGACACAGTAGAGCCAAATGAACTCTGGCATAGAAGGCTTGCACATGTGCACTACAGAGCACTACCACTTGCAAGCAAAGTTGTTGAAGGTCTTCCAGAAATTCAAGCAAAACATGAAGGAGTCTGCAAAGGATGTGCGAAAGGAAAGAATACAAAGAAGACATTTCCAAGTAGCGAGAGCAAGGAAAAAGGAATCTTGGAAATCATCCACTACGATGTATGCGGACAAATGTCATCCAGTTCACTAAGCGGGTATGTATACTATGTTTCTTTCTTTGATGACTTTTCTAGA
Source organism: Pseudotsuga menziesii (assembly GCA_001517045.1). Taxonomy (NCBI): domain Eukaryota; kingdom Viridiplantae; phylum Streptophyta; class Pinopsida; order Pinales; family Pinaceae; genus Pseudotsuga; species Pseudotsuga menziesii. Next base: position 316,666 of record LPNX010615308.1, read on the forward strand.
AAGACATGGATTTACTTCATGAAGAACAAAGATGAAGTTTTCAGCAAGTTCAAGGAATTCAAATCCTTGATCGAGAACCACACAGAAAAGAAGATTAAGACCTTTCGATGAGATAATGGCGGAGAATTCACATCAAATGAATTCAAAGAGTTATGCAGAGATCCAGGGATTAAGAGGGAGTTATCCACTCCATATAATCTACAATAGAATGGGGTTGCAGAAAGGAAGAATAGAACTATCATGGAAGCTGCAAGAGCAATGCTTCATGATCAATATCTTCCCATGCATCTATGGGTAGAGGCTGCCAGAACAACGGTGTATGTACAGAATCGTACTCCACATAGAGAACTCGAGAACAAGACACCTGAAGAAGTCTTTTCCAACAAGAAACCAGAAGTCAGCCATCTCAGAATATTCGGTTGTCCAGTGTACATACACATTCCAAAAGAAAAGAGGACAAAGTTAGATCCTTCAGGAAAGAAGGGTATATTTGTGGGATACTCTGAAAGCTTGAAGGCTTACAGAAAAATACTTCCCAGGATTCAAGAAGATCGACAACAACAGGGATGTAACATTTGACGAAGACTCGGCCTACAACAAATCCAGAAAGAGACATGCTGGAGATCCTGAAGAATCAGAAGCACCGAGAATTCATGACACAACCATGAACGAAGAAACTCAAGAAGAAGATCAAGAATTTGAAGAACCACAAGAACCTGTAGATCCACCTCAGGAGAAGAATCCTCATAAGAGGAGACCTGCTTGGGTACGAGAAACTATCCAAGGTGCGGAAAGATATGGGGCTCCAGAAGAGAATCACAGAGAAAGAAAGAGGACCATGTCATGTTCCAGGTATGTAGCTTTATTTTGTGATTTTATCAATAAAGAACCTTCCAACTATGAAGAAGCTATAGAACGAAAACAATGGAAGGATGCTATGATAGAAGAGTATCAATCGATCATGAAGAATGATGTTTGGGATGTTGTCCCAAGACCAGAAGGGAAGTCGATTGTAACTTCCAAATGGATCTACAAGATCAAGCATGCTGCAGATGACAGCATAGATAAATATAAAGCAAGATTCGTGGCTTGTGGCTTCTCACAGAAAGAAGGAATAAATTATGAAGAAACCTTTGGACCTATAGCTAGATACACTTCCATCAGATCAGTACTTGCTCTGGCTGCAGTGATGAAATGGAAGATACACCAAATGGATGTCAAGACTACTTTCTTGAATGGTGTAGTGAAAGAGGAAGTGTATGTAGAGCAGCCACTTGGTTTCGAGACACATGACAGGGAGTCTCATGTGTGTAGATTGAAGAAAGCCCTGTACGGTTTGAAACAGGCACCCAGGACATGGTACAGTAGAATTGATGGCTTTCTATCCAGTTTGGGCTTTACCAAGAGTAAAGCGGATTCCAACCTTTACTACAAGGTTGAAGATGGTAACCCAGTGATGCTCCTACTGTATGTAGATGGTCTGTTTGTAACAGGTATGGATGGTTTGATTGTTGATACGAAGAGAAAGCTTGCTGCCGAGTTCGAATTGAAGGACTTGGGTATGATGCACTTTTTTCTAGGCATGGAGGTGTGGCAGAATGCGGATGGAATCTCCCTTAGACAAGGGAAGTATGCAGTAGAGATCATGAAAAGTTTCGGGATTATGGACTGCAAGGACATGTCCACACCTATGGCATCGAACCAGAAGCTATTGAGTGATGCTTCATCAGAAGCGATTGATGCCATCATGTATCGTCAGGCTATTGGGTCCTTGATGTACCTGACGAACACGAGACCAGACATTTGCTTTGCTGTGAACACTTTGAGCCAATTTTTGACAGATCTGAGACATTTTCACTTGATTGCTGCAAAGCATATTTTGAGGTACCTGAGGGGTACAATTGATTATGGGCTCAAGTATGATGTGAAACAGAAGATTAACCTGGAGGGTTATGTTGATTCAGATTGGGAAGGTAGTTCCATTGATAGGAAGAGCACTTCAGGGTGCTGCTTCAACATGGGATCAAGTGTGATCTCTTGGTTTAGCAAGAAGCAATCCTGTGTGGCACTGAGTACAACTGAGGCAGAGTATGTCACAGCTTGTTTAACTAGTTGTGAGGCGGTATGGCTAAGGAAGCTACTGTCTGATTTATTTGATCTCCAGTTGGATGCTACTTGTATACATTGTGACAACAAGAGTTGCGTGAAGTTGTCGGAGAACCCAGTGTTCCATGACAAGTTGAAGCATATCGAGATCGAGTATCACTATATCAGGGATATGGTGTAGAGGGGAGCAGTGAAGCTCCAGTATGTTGCGACGAACGAACATATAGCTGATGTGTTGACAAAGCCATTAGCTAGAGTGAAGTTTGAGTACTTCAGGGAGAAGCTTGGTGTTCTCCAGATCGAGGTTCCCTCCAAAGGGAAGTGATGAGTCCGTGAGCCATTCTGACATGGTGAGAGGATTGGTTCCTTCCATGGTCAGATGTAAGGGCTGAGCCATTCTGTCATGGTGATAAGATTGGTTCCTTCCATGTCAGATGTGAGTGCTGATCCATTCTGATGTGACTATAGGATTGGTTCCTACATGATCAGATATAAGCGCTAAATGCCATTCTTGGAATGGAGGCACCTGGTCAGTTACCAGGAAAGCTCAGTCTGGGACTGAGGGCCATTCTGATGTGACTGTAGGATTGGTTCCTACATGATCATATGTGAGTGCAGAGCCTTTCTGACATTGGTTTTTAGATGTAAGTGTAGAGCCCTTTCGGCATGGAGGATTGGTTCCTCGCATGGTCGAATATAAGTGTTGATCCTTTTTGACATTGGTTGTCAGATATGAGTGTTGAGCCTTTTTGACATTGGTTTTCAGATGTAAGTGCAGAGCCTTTTGGCATGGAGGATTGGTTCCTCGCATGGTCGAATGTAAGTGTTGAGCCTTTCTGACATTGGTTGCCAGATGTGAGTGCTGGGCCTTTCTGACAGGGTTGTGGGATGTATTCCCACATGGTCAGATGTGAGTGTTGGGCATGCCTTTCTGATATTATTATAGGATTGGTTCCTACATGATCAGATATAAGTGTTGGGCGGGCCATTCTAACTTAGGGTCAGATATAAGTGCTAGAAGAAGACCTACATGGAGGCTAGGCCTACAACCAACATAAAAAAGGGCTGGCTCTGTAGAACTTCCTATGACGATAAGAATCAAGAGATAACACCTCTGATGATGATCTAGCATAGATGTTCTAGACCAGAGATGATCCAGATCGAGTGATGATCCAGATCCAGTGATGATGATCCAGATTCAGTGATGATGATCCAGATCCAGATAAAGATGACTTGCAGATGAAGATGACTTGAACATGAAGATGACTTGAACATGAAAATGACTTGAAGATGAAAAGGACTTGAGGATGATCCAGACGATACAGAGAAGAAGACTTGTGTTGATAAATTGTGTCGAGAGAATACCTTCCTAGTTAAGAGAGAGTGTTGAAGTAATTGTAACTTCAGAATGTATTTACTTGTATTTCTTATGTATTGTACACTGATGTTTATTCTGGGATGTGTCTGTAATGTACTTGAGTCATGTCATGCCCCGATGTTCCTATCGGGAGTTTCTATAATGTAAACAAGTCATGTCAAGTCAATGTGGGTAACCCTCCTATTGTTCAAGGGTTAAAGTCCCCACAGTTCCGGGGAACTAGGGTTGTTAGACTCACCTAGTGAAGTCAGGCCTAGTAGGGTTTGGCCAAGTCGAGAATTAGTATAAATAGAGAGCTAGCCTCTCTATTTATCACACACTAACTCACACTCAGTTGTAGCGCATAACTGAGGAAGAAGAAGACACTGGGGCTAGGAAAGAAAGAGGCTATTGCTGTCGGGAGATCATCTTACTGTTTTGGGTTTTACTTTTGGTACTGATTCTATCTCTAAGTAAGTTGCGAGTTTTTCTCCATTTATGGTTTCCCTGAGGAAAAACACTGTGTTCATTGTCTCTTGTGTTTGATTGCTATGATTGTTATTCTCTCAGTTAAAGATCCTAATATAATGCTAGCTTAATGTTAAAAATCTAACAAATCTGAATGGGGTGTGCCATGTCAGTTGCTTGCAAGTTGTGTGATACGCCCATAGCACAACTAAGACTTTCTGATCCTATTCATCTTGGCGCACATTGCATACCTTGGTCAATGTATTCTCTAGAATCTTGTTGAAAGCTTCGACCGTTCCATTCGCCCAAGGATGATAAGGTTTCATCTTCTTATGCTGGATCTGAAACCCTGTAGTCAGCTCAACAATCATTTTGATAACAAAATGCGTACCTTGGTCACTCAGTAGTATCTTTGGACAAAAAAAACTGGTGACTACATTTTCAAACAAAAACTTTACCGCAGTCGCAGTGGTACAATCTTTAACAGGCGCAGCTTCATCCCATCTGCTTAAATAGTCTGTCGCAGTGATAATGTAGTGCATTCCAGTTCTCTTTCCTGGTGGACTGATTGGTCCAAAAAAATCAACTGCCCATTTCTCGAATGCTTGAAGGGTTATCTGCGATGCAAGCGGCATCTTGTCGCGGCGCGATGGTTTTCCTGTTCTCTGGCAGATATCACAGCACCTGCAGAAGCTTTTAGTATCCATGTGTATGGTTGGCCACCATAGTCCTGCCTGCAATATCTTGCGCACAGTTTCTTTTCCCGTGTAGTGTCCTCCTGCGACACCAACATGTGCTTCGCTCATTACCCAAGGTCGTTCATAATAAAAAACACAACGGCACAGTATTTCATCCGCACCCAATTTATATAGATGTCCCGCAATTAATGTATAATCAACATCTTTGATAACCAAATGTTTCTTCTGATTAGTTGACATTCCTTTCAGTGCATAGACTGTGCTCAAAAATTGAATGATGGTGTTAAACTCATGGTTCTGATCGTCCATCATGTGGATCGCAAATAGTTGCACATCAGGCAAATTATCTTCTAGGCTAGTTGGCTCTTCACCACTTTCTATCCTTGATAGGTGGTATTGCCCAACATTCAGTCAACCAAGTTTGACAACGACCTCAAAATCAAATTCTTCGAAGAGGAGAAGCCATCTACAAATATTCCCCCCCAACACTGGCTTGTTGACTAGGTATTTCATTGTTGAATGATCAGTGTACATCTGAAAATGCCCACCCAACAAATAGTGTCTGGATTTTTAAAGCACATAGACCATAGCGAGACCTGCTCTTTCCGTCGTCGTGTAGTTCTTTTCTTCTGTTGATAGTTTTTTGCTTGCAAAATCAATAGGGTGGTCCAGTGCACCCTCTCATGGTTGCGTCAAGACTATGCCAAGCGTGATAGATGACGCATCGATGTGAACATGGAACTCCTTCTTTCAGTCGGGGAACACAAGTATTGGCACAATGGCCATCTTGTTATTTAATTTGTCCAAGCTTTCCTGGCAAGCTGGCGTCCACTGAAACTTTGCATCCTTTTTCAACAATTTCTCCATTGGTACAGTGATCTCTACATATCCTCTGATGAACTTTCTGTAGTAGCCCGTGTGTCCTAGCATTGATCTTAGTTGTGTGACTGATGTAAGTTGTGTTAAGTCAAGGATAATTGCAATTTTTGTTGGGTCAACCAAAATACCGTCACGAAACACAACGTGATCCAACAGAACACCAAATGGTGCGCAAAAAATACATTTCTTAGAATTAAGTGCGATCTAACATTGGCAACAACGGGCCAGCATCATGCACAGACTCTCAATATGGTCTCTTACTAGACCAAACACAGTCCAATCATCAAAGTAGACCTCAAGAAATTTATATATAAAATCTTTAAAAGCAGACACTACTATTCTAGAAAAAATAGCAGGTGCATTCTTAAGTCCAAAAGGGCATTACCATATACTGGTAGCATCCCCATTCGGTGACGAAGGTCATTTTATGGCGATCCTCTTTCACGATTTTGACTTGGTGGTAGCCAAAGAATCCATTCGTGAATGAATACATCTCTTGTCCTCCGACGCTTTCAAGCACTTCATCTGTAAATGGTGTTGGGAATGGATATGTAAGCATGCATCGTTTAGATTTCTTATCCTGGATTACTATAGGGCTGAGCCATTCTGATTCCTCAACAAGCTCAATGATTCCTGCATCGAGCATGTGATCCAATTCTACTTTTACCTTTTCTTTATACCTTGGGTTCAACCTGTAGGGTCGCTGCTTACTGGGTTTAGCGTCTGGTCACAGGGGTACTTTCATCTCCCACTATCCCCTTCATCTCTGAAAAGTTGGTAGGGAATAGGTCCTGGTACTCATGCAGCAAATATGTGATCTTCGCGGCTGTCTCTTCATCCCAATAATATCCTATATTGGTGAACTTTTGGTTCTTCGGCGACCCAATGTTTACTTTCTTAATCTTCAACGACTTAAGAAACTGGTCACTTGAAATACCACTTCCTTCTACTGTGCGGGTGCCCTCTGATTCTGGTATGTAAATGTTAGTCAGATCATCATCCGGGTCTCCAGCTAGATTGTAGCAAGCCATCCATTGCTGAATGGTTGCACTGCACTGGTGAGCATTTGCCTCTTCAACGGGGATTTTAGCAAATATATTCTCCTTTATCATTTCAAGCGCAACATCAACTGTGGATTTCTCATCAGCAAATTCAAATGTGTGCGCGAACTGCTTAGCGAGCCCTTCCCAATCCTGGGTTCCTTGTTGCAATTCCATAGATGCATTCCAGGTTCTAGGTGTCATATCCAATTTATGAATGAAATGATGGACCCATTACTGTCGTGGGTACTCTACAAATACCGTGCAATAATGGTTAATATGTTCAATAGGGTTCGCTAGTCCTTAATACTTGTGATTCACGAGGGTGACCTCTTCATCGAATTTGACTTGCATCAACCTTTTGCACTGTGTCTAATCTGTTATGGACTGCTTGTGCGCACCCCACCATCTAGCAGGTGTAGCTTTTAGCACATGGTCTAGCGCAGACAATCGCTGTGATTCTGTTACAAGTCCTTCAAACTCAGTTAAGAAGGTTGCAAGGTTAGGTAAACCCTCATAGGTGGGTAGCTCTCTTAACTCGTTCTCCACCCGTCGTACAGACCTTGTAACTCTTGCGCACCTCCTCATAGAAACTTCATGTAGTTTGTTTTTCCAATTCTCCAAGGCCTCCCCTGATTCAGATGTGCAGGAACTAGCACTCTTCCAGCTCAGGTTTCCATCCGTTGTTGGATTGATGTAGTCTTCTTGCATGGTAATGATGTTGTGGATCTGGTCGAGATAGTCAACATGTCCCTTGTTGTAGACAGGCTCATTGTATATTTGTCCCTTTAATGGATCAATTGGTGACACTACCCTCATCTCGTCATTCTCAAATGAGATAATCCTTTTCTTGAAGTTTATAATGGTCTGGTTGTCTATGGCCCAATCTATCCCTAGCAGCACGGGGTATGGGTTCATGTCATCAAAAATGTTAATAACTTCAAAGTCCGTAAATGTGTGAAACCCTTCAATGTCAACGAGGACCTGACTCAATTGACCAATGGGTAGGACCTTCGCCTGATTTGCAAGTCGCAACTGGACAAGAGACCAGTCCAAATGCGGCTTCCCCATACTTTCCCAAGTTTGTCGCGTCAAAATATTGACATGAGAGCCTAGGTCTAAGATGATGTAATCCATGTCATAGTCACCTATCTACGCAATCATTCTGAACTCGTGTCCAATTTTTAATTTCTTCCTTACATGGTTAACTTTCTTTTCAGGTGGTGGCTCTATGGATGTTTCTTCTATCATTGCCTGTAGTTCTACGATAACATCTTTATCTTGTATTAACGTTAAGCAACTTGACAGAAAGGACTTGAGCTTACGAACCTTTTGTGGGATGTTCTTCTGAAATATGCACTGGAATAGTTTATGCATCTCCCTAACTTCTTCTGAGGTCGACGTTTCTTTTGGATTCACAAATTCTGGTCGCACATCGAAGAATACTTCCTTCTGTTTCTGGACGTCGAATGGAACCTTCTTCTATGCCACGGGCCATACCTGCAGCTGCAGTTGTTCTTTTGGTTTATCCTGATCAGCTCCGGTCACAGCACCTCCTCGTGTTACGACAACGACGTTTGGATCTCATGGTTCAGCCATAATCATCTAGACGTTCATGTTAGGATTTAGGTTTGGGTTCTGCGTAGGGTTAGGTCCTACGATGGTCCTTGCTTCCATTTTGCGATCAACTGGGGACATTGCTCCACATTATGGTCTTGTCCCTTACCATATGAACATGTCTTTGCAGGTTCGAGGAAATCTTTGGCTTAATGACGAGGTTTTCCATAGTTTTAGCATGTAATTTTACCTCTCCCTCTACCAAATCCTCCTCCTCCACCTCTTCCTCTAAAGTTTCCACCACCCCTTCCCTGAGGCCGTGGTTGTTGTGGCGGGTACTGATTCTACTAGTAGTGCGGCTAGTAGTGATTTTGTTGCGCATATGGTTGTTGTGGCGCATACTGAGGCTAATACTGATTCTGATACTGACTGGGTGGGAACTGTGTAGGATGATATGCCGATTGCACCAGTTCAGCCTAATTCTGCCCCTCTTTCTTCATCAAGTAGGTATCGACGGTTTTTTCCTTAAGGAGCTGGTATTCTTTACAATCTTTCTCCTCGTGCCCTACTAACTTACAGAATTGACAAAAGAGGTTTGTCGAAGTACTTACAACCTTTTGCAAGTATAAACACTCTTCATCGCGATGCCCTCTAGACTAGCATATGCGGCACCAGGGTAGTCCATGGCTATTTAATGGGTTTGGTGCACCAGATGAGACATAATTCATGAAGGTCGGACAATTATCCTTGGTGTGTTCGTCCGTTCTGCATTTTGTGCACCATAAACCTTCTTATGCTTCCTTGCCCTTTTTTATATCTTGAAGTTGTATCGTCAGATTAGCCAACTGCGACTGAATCTGCACCATTCCTACGACACCGTTGCCGATTGGCAAGGCCTCTAGCTTCATTGCCAACTCTAGCGCTTCTGTCTGCAACTCAATCTTTTGTTGCATTAATGGACATCGGATGTGTGGTAATAGGGCAGCAATAAACCACTCTTTATGTTGTACATCCAACATTTGTAAGCTTACTTTGGCCATCAAAATTTTAAGTCGCTGGTCAAAGTCCCATATAGTTTCTGCTAACACTTGTTTTATCTCCTTGATTTCAGTAATGCATTGTGACTCAGATTTAGGTTTTATGAACTCAGAGATCATTGCGGCTCGGATCTCATCAAGGGTCTTCTGTGGTGTTCCAGTCGGTGCAGTACAAAACTTCATAAACCAGTCCAACACACGACCCCTTAGATTCATGATAATTTGTGCCTTCCTTATGTCTATGTTATGGACTAAACGAACCATCCAAACAGCTTCACAGAGGAACTAATGTTGCTCTGGATCTTCTGCTCCATTCCCATTGAACGTGGGTAACCAAATATCTGCCCCAGCCATTGAGTTGGCGTCGGGGTTTTCTGGTAAGGGATTCAAAGGAGGTGTACCCTCTTGCACGCTAGTCGCAGTACTAGCACTATTAGTATTAGCAGTCCTTTCCCAGGATGAGACTCTAGATCTTACCTCCGGTGATACTCCTAGTGTGATGTAGTTGCGTTCTAACCTTGGTGTCTCCATAGACTCTTCAGATTCCTATGCTCCTTCCAATATCGGGCTATAGTCCTCCGCTTCGTCGCAAGACCCTTCATCTTTGTGTGACCGAAGTTCGTGTTCACTCGCCTCAAACAGACTAGGAGCTCGTCGACCTTCCTCTGTCTTTCTTCTTTTCCCTAATATGAATCTGCTTCCACTCCTTAGGAATCCAGATTCTAGTTCAGGTTCTATACTCCATGGGAACATCTCAACTCAACATTTCCCATTTTCTCGACAGGTCGTCTGCGACATTGCCCTCTTCCTAGGTATGCGACTCAACTACTCAACTGCAAGATACCCTTCCCGTAGATGAGCAGCTTGATCCATGTACTAATGGATAGCAAATATCTTCTTCGGGGTTCTTGGAAAAAAGTTATTTTAGCCCCACTATATGAGGTTATAGGCTCTACTGTAAGCTCAATATTGTATCCTTGCAAAATACTATCAACTTAAAAATCAATAGCTCTAGAGATGGTGTTACTTACACTGGTTACTTCGCGAACCAACTAATCACTCCATTCGACGGCTTCTCTTCTTTGGAAATTTGTTTGCCTTCTTGCCAATCTTGATAGCCACTCGTGCAGTATAACTAGGAACTCTACAAAGAAGATATCGTGAATATCATAATATATATATTCGTCCACCCAGTTTTCTGCCCTCAACCGTGATCCTTCACTCTCCTCTTGCGCAAATGCTAGCATCTTAGACTCCATCTAGTCCTCTACGTCATTCTTTGTCGAATGCCACAACATTTCCCTCAACTCAAATGATTGGGTCCTGGCAACGAAACCATTTATTGGCCTCTTTCTCTTCCTTGTCTCAACTCGCGGTTCAACGACAACACCGTACCAACAAGACATCGCCCCAACAGAGCAAGCTCAGATGACAACGTCCGCGAGGCATGCGCAGTCTCACCCAGATATCTTAATGGGTAACTGCCAAAACCATGTTTCTGTAGTTGGCGATGGATTATAGTCCCTTGGCGCATGACCAATGCGCTCGACAAGGGCGATATGATGGTGGAGTATGTCACTACGCGACTGGGGCACAACTATATGTCAGCATGCACGCGACACAACACTGTCCTCAACCTTAACAATTGGCGTAACTTGTGCGACGCAGCTGCTTCCTTGCACTTGACAGATAGGGCATGACTTATATTTTAACTGAGCGGTTTAACCATGAACTCATACATACATTCCAGTAATGCGTTGAACATTTATTCATTCACTGATTAATAAGACGATGTCATACATTCACAGTAACTCATCAATATACAGTAAGCAGCTACTTGAAATTCACATAAACATTCAACATCAGTCAATCATTCAACACAGGAAATAACATGGAAGCCCATATGGGAAAAACCACCAAGGTTCTCTCCATCTGGCATGAGAAATTGTGTATAGCACCTTGCAGTCTGCGACCTGCAAACTGTTCTTAAGATATGTATTTCTGACTCAATCTTCTTTCTCTCATGCTCTTTGGTTTATTCTTCTATCTACTCCTACTGATCTGCACACAACCTGGATTGACTCTTCTACCTCTACTATCTTCGCACTTAGCTGCAGATTACTTCTCCTACTAGTGGTCTGCGCACACAGCTGCAAGATTTGTGGCTCAACAACCTTCTACTACTACCTGACTCTTCTCTGAGTCTTCCTTCCTGCTAACCCTAACTTTCTTAACAAAACTGAGTGACTTCGTCAATGAACAACGAACCACAATCAACAACCAACACTGACCAACCCCTACACAGAGTGGGTTCTTCATATTTATAACTTCTACAGGACCACGCAGGGTCGACTACATACTGCTCATCTGTTACAGGTCCTAATCAACTGTTAAAAATGGTTACAAGCTATCATAGACTGACACAAGGCACTATCAGCTTGACTTACATATATTCCTTCATACATGCAGCGTCTGTTGGCTTATGCCGACTTTAGCAGCCATGATCTTCCTGACCTATCGCTTTCTAGCCATTACCTGCTTGCACTCCTATAGGCTCATTTTTCCTCCGTCGCGCGCATGTTCAATTTTTCTGTGCCGGCTCCTCTACTTCCTTCTTGACCTACTTTCCCCTTCTGTCGCGAGCGCGCTTTTCCTTCCTTGTGCACTTTTCCTGGCCCAACAAGGATGATTGTTAGGATGACCTAATTGGTTGAACATGATTGAGATATTGGTGTGAGCATGCCTTCCTTAGAAAAAGGCATGGAATTATTTGGTTCACTCATTGTTCTTAGCAATCTTTGGACAAGTTGTTAGAGCACTTGAGAGTAGTGGCTATGATGGCCATTTTCCACCTTCTTCTCATTGACAATTTCCTTAGGGTGGATTATTTCCTAGTAATATTGACAATAGAACCTAAGTGTACTAGAAAAGGTGACAAGATTAGTGAGAAAGTTATAAGTGTTGGATTGCAAAGGGTGACTTGATAGTTGAGGAAGGGTTGAAGACCTTCCTATTGTTGATAAAAAATTATTGATAAAAAATTATTGATAAAAAATTTCACTTTGATGTACCGAAAGCAATAAATTAGAAGTAGGACTAAACTTGCACCAACAATAGTTGTGAAGGCTAACATCAAAGGCACAAACTGTGATGCCATTTGTTGCACACATAATCGTGCACAAAAGAAGGTAGGTCAGATGGATGTTTCATTCTTGAAGAAAAGCACTTTAAGTGTTTGGTTCTATGTAGTGCAAAGAGGCACTTTCCCATCAAGTCTGTCAATTGCAGGATGATGGCATGGTTGAGGAACATGATGAATGCATGGTGACACATCTATTGGTTTAAACTGTTTGTATATCCATGAATAGGTTGTTGAGACTCATCTACTAGCCAAGGGGTTGAGTAAATAACAAAGGTGACTACAATACCTTTATGATAGTTTTGAGGCAAAGGTAGTGACCATGCCTTAATCCATAAAAGTTGTGGAAAGAATACTAAATCTGTGAAAGGAAGTAGTTATTTTGGCCACGAGGATATGCATTCTCATGAGATGGATGTAATAGTTGGACTAATTACCTAACAAGTTAAAGGCACAAGGGGTATACCAATGTACAAATGCATGGAAAATTGACTAAGGATAGAAGCAATAATAAGTCAAACGTTTGCAACACTTGGATAATCGCACGACCTTCTTAGTGGGGGTTGACATGCTGCAACAACAATAGGTCACGATCGTAGTAGAAGGTAGTAACTACGATAGTGGCATCCAAGAAACATTATTGACAAAGGTGGGCAAGTATGCTCCATTCAAAGGAGGTATTGGATAATTAGTAATTACACTAGTAATTTTGGTAGTGATAGTGTGAAATATTTGGATAAGCTAACAACATATGGATACACAAGTCCAAAAAATAAACTTGGAGGACAACAAGTTCTTAAGGATGTTGTCAGGGACAATAATCCCTTTTAGTGTGTGTCGGGGGGGGGAGGGGATGTAAGGCACCGACCTTGAAAGGCTTTAGGAATTCCCATCACATGATCACCTTGGTGGCCACCCGCAAGCACAAACAAACATGACATAAGGTTGATGGCTAGATGAATCAATTTTGTAGTGCCTTGGCCCATCAATAAGACACACAGTGGACATTTTGGGCACTGTTGGATGAAGGTTGGACACACCACAAACAATGCTAACTTGCATTAGTTGGACATACCAAAATAAGTTTAGAGGGAACTTGGCGAAGCATAAAAGTGTAATGTCCTCTTCCTTTTAGGCCTTGAGTCCCATACCGCTAACCTATGTGATTCCTGTGGGTTCGAGCGGTTACTGATAGCTAGGGAATCAGATCAGGACTGATGCCATCCATAGAAGATCTAGGGCATNTGAGCCAAAGGCCACCTTCATGCATGACCATGCTCCATGCATGACCATGCTCTTTTAGGTCTCCATCCGCATGCATGCAAGTCAACGGCAAATTAGAAGATAAAGTGACCTAATTAGGTCAAAGATTAGGTTTTGCGCAGTTGAACTTTATAAATAGATGGTAAAGCAAGAGGAGACCTCACTTATGATTATTATTATTTTGGGAGCACTTGGATAGCAGCACAGCGTGCAGCACAGCAGTTGGGGTTGGAGACGGAGTCTTCAGCTAGCAGGATTTCGGCAGTGAAACATCTGTCCTAGTCTTATTCCGGGTAAGCCATACTGGTTCACCACTTGTTCTTCAGTACATTCATCAGTTATATAGCACAGGGTATAGATTGTTGTAGTGGCACGGTGCAGCCGTAAGAGGGATTTTTCCACCAGAAAGACCTAATCAGCTATTGGGCCTTCAGATCTTAGTTTCCTTCTAAAACTCAGGCATCATTCTTACCATCAGCTACATACTCCGACACTCCTTGATTATCAGCTCCATCTGAGCTCATCCGAAGCCGTTATCAGCATTTCTGGGTCTACAGGGGCGTGAGCAGCTGCCTCATTGAACCTAGACGCTATCCTGCTTAGGGGTGTCAGATCTTCAGCATAATCCAGTCAATCTCTTCGGCACAGCGAGGCTATCAGCCCTGCAAATTGGCGGATCCATCGGACACCTCCTTCCTTGAGGGCGTCACCTTTTTCTCTAATTGGGCGTCCTATTGCTGGAGCATTCACCGGAGGCAGGAGAGATCAGTTCCTCTCTGATCCAGATCTCAGTACTTGCAGACTTTATCTGCAGCAGTTCAGCCAGTTATCAGTGGTAAGTGTGCATTCTATCTCACAAACCCTAACCCTAATTTTTCCTATAAAATAGGGATTTTTGCCTGGCAGTCTGTAAGCCCAGTTGTATCCGCATAATTGTTTAGAAATAGAAAATATCGGGATTCGAGATATTACAAAAAGGTTGCCACATACAACCTTGTACATATGCATGAGCTATATTACAAACAAAGTAGCAAGAATACCTTACTAGCTTATATATGACTTGGGCATACTTGGATACACGCACTTGGTTGGGCATATCAGATGGGTGGACTAACTTGGGCACACTTGGTTGGGTGCATGTCGGCTAGGAGCATTTGGAGGCTTATTGAATGGATTGTGCACTTGTTGGTTGCCCTTGGGCACAAAAAAATGGGTGCACATGGAAGCACCTTTCTAGACACATTTGGGCGTAGCTTGCCTGATGGCCTTCAGGAGCACTTTCCATCGCACTTGCAATGGACACTGTTGAGTCAGTAAATTTTTCCTTCATTTTTGGTTTATTTTCTCCAGTGTTGGTTTATTTTTCAATCTACCTCAGTTAAATTTTTTGGTTTTAATTTCCAGTTTTGGTATCCTTAGAAACTTTATTGTTGATTGAATAGTTTTTTTTAACATAGTCTTTTTAGGTTTTATTGGATTTTTGATAGTCTATTTATGTTTTAAAAGGGGTAAAGAAGGTCTTATGTTCAAAGGTTTAGTCATTAATGTGTTGTGAGAGAAGCTAGACTTATCTCTTAACCTTAGCAATTCTCTAAACCTCCGACAATTTGACAAAAAGTTGTAAAACTGCAAAAATTTGGCTTAGCGATTATTCTTGTAGCGCTAGTGGAAAAAATAACAAAGGGCGCGCTACAAGAAAATCGCGGCCCTTTGTTTTTCCACTATTTTTGCAAATTTTCATCATGGGTTTCGTCTGGAAGTGATTGATTATATTTTGCAAGGTGTTTTAACACGTGTGACTGCAGTTTAAACACGTATTTTAGCATATTTTAGTCACGCAGCCAAAGCAAGTTCATCATTGCTAAAAACGTGGAATCAGTTGGACAAGACCAACAAATCTCAGCTTAAACTGTCAAATTCTTCGTTCCATATGCACTTTTATAGGAAGGAGAGTTCGTGGAAAAGAATCAAAACGCTAAAGAACTGGATTATGTTCCTGTGAAGGAAGACAACAGTTTGAACGCCAGCAGAAAGTTAGGGTAGCTTAATTCTGTCATTTGCGGTTGAGGAGATGACCTGGAGACACTTGTGTACCTGAGGAGAGACCGTTGCTGTTTTAAAACGAAGCCTTGAGCTACAATATTTGAGAAATTGGTAAGTACCTTGCTACAAAACCCTTATAGCTCAAAAATTTGGGTTTTTCTTGCTGCACGGTGATTTGAAGAAATTCCCTGGTGGAGATGATATAATAGGCTATAAGATAAACTTTCCACCACCGAAATAGTCACCAGGAGTTATTATAAAGAACCTGAAGGAGCAGAGCAGCAAAGAGGCTTTTGAACTTAAAGCTTTCAGCTTGTGGAATTTTAGTGACTATTTGAAGAAAGATAGTATATGATTTGTTCTCCCGTACATTTGAAACTCTGGTGATGATACAGAATGATTACAATGAACTGATTGAAGAGTTTTTCTCATGACCTAATGCACCATAGTTTACAGGAAGCAGCATTCAGAGGATTTATAAATTGACTGGTTATGCTTATATTTCATACAGAAGGTGTTTGATTGGTTGGTTTGAAGGCTGTTGGAATTGTCATTAATTGTGAAATCACTCACTTGGAGGAAAATGTTCGAATGACTGGAGGACATGCAGGCTGTTATGTACAGGATTTGGTGACAGTTTTTGACTGGGGAAAAGATATTGCAAACACTGGTGTTTTTGTTCCTTTGTTTTTTATGCTGACAGTCCCCACTTGATCCAATGAGCTTATGGGTGATGTTGTGTTTGAAAGTCTGAAGCAATGGAAGATTTAAGGTTTGAGGTGAAGCTGTTTTGATGCTGAAATTTAAGTGAAACCTCGATGAAAACAGTCATATTCACTGACAGTTTTCCATTGTATTGAATAGTCTGGATATTGAATTGCTGTCTTCAGTGTTTGAATCAGTTTGTAATAAGGATGATCACAGTTTATGTTTGAAAACACATCATACTATTTCCTAAACCCTAAAACAAAGAATTTGAATGGCTGATATTATGAAACAGTTTGATATTCTGCCTGATGGTACAGTTTGAAAATTAAGCAGAGCCTATTGTTCATATGACAGTTTTCAGTTATGTTTGATCTGATCTCACAGTGTATCTATCAGAAACCTAATTGCATGGTTGAGACAAGGGAAAACTGATATTGCAGGCCTGTACAGGAGTACATAGTAAATTGAAAAGAGTTCAAATAACAGCAAATCAGTTTTAAAACATTTCTGAAACCTCAAGTCAGACTGTTTCTATCTGTTGAAAGGAGAATATGGGAAAAAGTGGAAAGGTCAACAGGGCTGAGCCCACAGACCTAACCTGGGTTCAGAAACTTCCAGACTGTGCAGAGCTGTTTCAGCAGGCAGGTTGGTTGAAGTTTTTCAAGAAGATTGATGGTTTCAATGCTCAGGTGTCCTACAAGTTTGCCAAAGGACTTAAAGAAGATATGATCATAATGGATGCTTTGAAATTCAAGCTAACTGTGGAGTTAATAGCAGAAGCTACTGAGATCAGCAATGAGGGAGAGCACTGGTTTAAAAAATCACCTTTTGAGTTTGAACCCCAAAGATATTTATTGCCTAATGTGATTCCTGACTGGAGCAAGGGTATCCTCATTCAAAATTTCAGGAAGGAGTGGATTGAGCCTTTAAGGATTCTTCAAAGTTATGTGACCTGTGAAGGAAGATATTCATTTGTCTTTAAATACCACTTCAGGTTCCTGCAGCACATAATAGGAGTTTCAAAAATGAACTTGCCCTTCTTTTTCTTAAAAAGCCTGCAGAAGATGTCAAGTAAAATAAAGCCACAGGATGATCACACTTCCCAGTCACTTTTTCACCATGGTCTCATTAAATTGATCATCACCACAGTGTTGCAGCATGAGGGAAGGAATTGGGATTTCTTTTTATTTTGGTCAAATATTCATCCTCAAAAAGAAGACCTACAACCAAAGAGACAGACTGACAAGGGGAAGGTAATGATTAAAAAGCTAGGTCACTCACTCAAATCTACAAGTAAAGATGAGGTCAAATCCAAGAAGGTGACAGAGCAGGTAGCAAAACAGGTGAAGGATGACAGTCAGCTCAAAGTGGTTTCAGACTACCCTAAAGCCAAATACTCATTGTTTGCAGGTGAAGATGTGCAGCCTGGTTTGAAATCACCACCAGTAGCACATTCTGAGCAAGCTAGGACTGTTGATATAGAAAGAGCTGTTACTCTTGAAGAGGAATTACAAACTAAACCAAGGAGCCCTCTTACCATACTATCTGAAGATGAAGGTTATTTACTGGAGGATGAACAGCAGATTGTTGAGACAGAGCCAAGTATAGAAGCATGTAGGGACTTTCCTACCTCAAGGGTAAAATCAGACAAGTCTAAGAAAAAGAAAAAGAAGAAGGTAGCTTCATACAGAAGGTCATACAAAAGGCCTCAAACCAGACCTACTAACAAGCTGAGATGGAACATGAAAAAGCTGCTTAACCCCAAACTAGAGTCCAAACAGGAAGCTGTGGTGATTAGTTCTTCCTCTAGTGAAAAAACAGAAATGGTTGAAAAGAGCAGTAAAGGTAAGGGAAAGAGAACTTTCAAGTCTTCCTCCTCTTCCCAACCTGCAGAGACAAAAAGAACACTGTTAGTAGGAGAAAGTGAACAGCCTAGGTCTGAATTATTTGAAATAATTGCTGAAATTAAAGGTAGACTTACCAAGCAGCAAAGAGAAGATACAGCAAAGGCAGATGCTTTTGGAGGTCATAAATTGGATGAAGAGGATCAAGATATTCTCAGGCAAGCAGGATATTTAGTAGAATCAGTTGTTCATGATGATTTTTCAGATCTTTTAATGCAGGAGGACAATATATCAGAGATCCCAAATTTTGATGAAGAGAATGTACAGGAAAGTATTCAGAGATACAGGAAACAGATGAAGCTCCTGCAAGAAACGAATGATGGATTATTCAAAGTTAATAAAGGGCTGGTAGAGAAGTTGCAGGATATGCATAAGTATTTTTTGGAGCTGTCAGAAGTTTCTAAAGAAGTCCTTAGCAGGAAAAGGGTTATTGACAGGTACTGTGCAAAGCTGGAGAAGACTGTTGATCATCTACAACATGAAAATGAAGACTTGCAGAAAAGGATAACTGCTATAGAGAAAAAGGATAAAAGAGCTAAGAAAAGGGCTCGAGGTCTAGATGGTATATCTCTTCTTGTGGAGGCAGCGAAGGAGATCTGAGGCAGTTTGTAGTTAGTGGTTCTTTAAGATAAATATTTTGTTTTTGGTTAAGAGTTTGCTATTTTAAGAGTTTGCTATTTTTAGCAAACCATATAATTTTGTAAAAGTAACTTTTACTTTACCTATTTAGTGACTCGATGGAGGTAGTTAACAAAAAACCTAACTGATTTTGGGAGAGCTTTCTTATTTAAATGAGTTAGGAAGTCATTGTAAAGGTTCTGGATTTTTTGGGAGCATCAGGAGGTCTGCTAGCTGATTGTACTTTCAGGCTTATTCAGTGATAGGTACTGTAACTCTCTTATGCATTTACTAATGAAACTATGAAACTATGACTCTTTTCCCTTCATTTGGTCTGTATTGGCTTTGTTGTGAGCTTGTTTAGCTTCTTAATTGACAATTTCAGTGCTGGTTAATGTGTATTTTCTGGTATTGCTTGTCCATTATGTGTGAACCTCAATACAAGTTGTTTGTTGGATTTTTGTGATATACATGCATCTTTATCAGTTATATGTGTTTGATTTAGTTGTTGCTTATTTACTGAATGTATTCCCTGCATGATCTTGAAACTTACAACCAAAAACACATAAACATAACCCTAAACCCTAGTTTGAATTGAGTTTTTCTCTTGAGATTGTGTTGGCTTGTTCCCCTAGCCTTAGGAACGATTTCTGGCACAAACAGACACCTTTGCATGCACTTTCTAGTCACACTTGCAATGGGTGTGTTCGAGAGCACCTTGGCAAACACTTGGGAAGACTACGAGGAGCACTCGAATGAACAACATTTGACATATTGCTAAACACACTTAGACATTGGATGCATCCCTTGGATGTTGATTGTGATTATGCTAAGTTATGGGTTTGGCATAGTAGGGAGAACTTGCAATGGTTGACTGAAAAGTGAAGAGGTGAACATGACCTGTAAGAGGCAGACTTGTGGTAACTTTAGAGGTTGGTTTATACAATACTATTTGGCATTAGTAGGAGGTTATGTTGCCTTAAATTCATTGTACTTCTGTAAAAGAGTGGAAAGCAAGGGGCTTCCCTCTCTTGTTGTTTATTGTTGACATTCTTCTTATAAATAAAGTTGAAGGCATTCGCCTTGGGTACCACTTGTATATGTGCACGTGTATTGTGGCTTGTTTATTGAGATTAATGCTGCTCTATTTCTTGCAATGCTTTGTGTTGGTTAATTGTCGGCATTGGCTAAGTGTTGATTTTTTTAAGTATAAGCAACATTGGGATGATTTAATGGTGGTTGGATGCATGCCAACTCTTAAAAGAACTTGGTTGGGGACATCGTTGCATTTGATAGTTTTGTAGTATAAGGGCAACGTTATGCATATACCATAAGCAAATATGTGTAGTTTGATCATAGTAGATGCATGTTGGCCAAATCCCTATAGTCGAGGCGAGGTAGTAGACCCGTGCCAAAGCGAAGTTGGAAAAAACCCAAGTTCAAAGAAAAAAATTGGGCAAACTATAGGTCTATGACACCCTCCTTCAATTTGGTTTGTATTAAAAATATTTTGTTTCATCTTTAAATAAATAAATATTTTTTTTTCATAAATAAAAAGAGTAATTCATGTGTATTGGTTCTCTTTGTTTATTGCTCCAGAAAAGGTGGTTACTCAAATTAGAAGCACAATTTTTCATTTCTTGTGAGTTGGTAGCTTGGGTAGAACTAAATTCCACCTTGCTACTTGGAAGAGTATTGCACTGCCAAAGCAAAGTGGTGGTTAGGGAATTAAAATTTTGTCCTGGTTTAATAGAGATATATGTGGTAAAAGCCTTTGGTGTGCTCTGTTTTCAAATAGTTTGTGGAGTATAGCTATTTTCGCTAAATATATCAAGCTCCCTTCTATTTTTGATTGGCTTCGGAAACCGGTGCAAAAATATCATGACGCTTCCCTCATTTAGAGAAGTTTTCTTAAAGTGCTCCCTATTCTAAGTAATCATCTTTGCTAGAAGGTTGGTCGTGGTTTGGAAGTATTTGTGGGCATTGACACTATTGTTAGTCATGAAGGTAATTTTATTCGTTCCACGCATTTGTTTTTTTAATTACATAAGAGGAATATTTTGATTCTAGCACATGTTTAGAATGGACAAGGTTGCGCTGATGGTTATTGGAAGATGACTCGTCAATTGAATTTGCATTTTGTCTGTTGTGGAGAAATGGGAACACTATACGCTATCCTTATATCGGGCATGTATTTAGTTAAGAGATTAAAGAGACTGTATTGTTTGGGAACTAAATAAGAGGAGTGGTGATATTTGTAGAAATATTGACAAAAGTTCAAACTTTTGCTAAACACTTAGTTAAACCCAGATTTCAGACTTTAACTGTCATTAAGTAAAAATACTTCACATGCATAAAACCCAACAACCATGAAGCTGAAACACTGAAAAACTAAGTCTATAGGAGCATAAATACACATAAAAAACAACAGACTGATAAACCCATAAAACAATAGATTTTTGGTTAATGTGACCCTGGAAAAACCCCACCCCGAGGAAAACTAGTCGAAGAGAATTTATTGCACCATTTATCAGGCAGAAAAATAATTTACAGCAACATTTATTTCAGCATTAACGACTGTACCAGATTTCTCGATTTTTGTGCCCACCTCGATTTCCATGCCCAACAGACTGTATGGATTTATATGCTTGAATTTTTTTCACTTCTCCTTGAAAATCGTGCCCAATTTTTTTTCTCGAAATTTGTGTCACTACTGTACCGTACGGACTACACAAAACTGTACAACTCAACATAAACTAAATGCCTTGGAAAACTGCCCATCTCATTGGGATTCGTGCCCTCTTGAGAAAAAAAATTCTCCTTGGGATTCGTGCCCTCTTGAGAAAAAAAAATTCTCCTTGGGAATCATGCCCACTTGAGAAAAATTGCAGCTTCCTCTCTCTTTGCAAATAACTCAACCAAATGCTCACTCTTGGAAATGCTTTCCTTCAACTTGTCTTGCACACTACCCTAGGCTCTCTCTTATAAATTGAGAGTGACTTTTCACCTTCCCAATCCTAAATCCAAAGGCCAATATTAAATCTTGCCTTTTCAAGATCAAGGGTTGAGAAACTTCCCCCTCAAAAGCAGTTACATTTAATTTTAATAAAGTCACATTTACTTTATGAACCAAGTGCACTTTATCTCATAAAGTCACTTTATAAAATTAAAACAAGGGAATACTTTATAAAAGGTCCCATTTACATAAGAGTCACTTTAAACTTTATAAAACAACATTACAAAGTAAAGTGACCTAGCTAGTGCATGATCACTTCCGCATACAAGACGAAAACATGTGAAGTGCCTCCAGAGATAAATCTCTAACACTCCCTCTTAGTGAGGGAGGTACTCACTGCCATCATCAACAGGTCACGTCCTCAAATCCATCACATTGTTCGTTGTAGAAGCTCCCTCTGAACTTGGAACCAACGCTACAACCTGCACTAAACTTGAATATGAAGATAACCTTCTAGCAACCACCCTAAACCCTGAGCTCCTAGGAGAATCAATTCCCCACTCTTGAGCATTGGTTCGGTCATGCTGGCTGATCCTCCTGCCAGTACTCAGAAGAGACTCCCTCTCTTCCATCAGAACTCGAGACTGTACCCTTGGCGCCACTGCAGTCTCAGGAGCCTCCTGCTCCTCGTTCGAATCATCAACCGTGGGCTGTGCACTGAACCGATCACCAATCAACTATGGATCAATCAGTCCCGCTCTCTCTGAGTATATATAAACATGTCCCATATCATCTCTGTCTGGAAAAATATACACATGTCCCCTCCGGAACAATGTTGAATACCCTACATCTTCCAGGGCTGAGACCGAGAGCAAGTTTACCCTCATCCCTGGAACAAAGAGGACCCCATCTTGATCAAATGTATCCTCCATGACTAAGGTGGAATCTAACTTTTCCAACTCCTCACACAACACGTGCAAGTCACATCCAAATTGTTGATGTATTTGTAACTTCGAAATGTATTCACTTGTATATTTTATGTATTGTACCCTGATGTTTATTCCGGGAAGTATCTGTAATGTAATTGAGTCATGTCATACCCCGATGTTCCTATCAGGAGAATCAATAATGTAAACAAGTCATGTAAATTCATTGAGATTAACCCTCCATTGTAAGTCGGGGCAATAGTTCCCACAATTGTGTCAAGGTTAACCCTCCTTGTTGATTGGAGGGCAAAGTCCCCACAGTTGTGGGGCACTAGGGTTATTGGACTCTCATAGAGATGTCGACCCTCGTAAGTAATTATTAAGTGGGGCCAACATGTTAAAGTGGACATTAAGTGAATGAAAGAATATAAATAGAGAGTGAGCCTCTCTATTTATCACACACACACTCACTCACTGGGGCGCATGAGTGAGAGAGGAGAAGCTCTCTCAAGAGAGAGAGAGAGAGAGAGAGAGAGAGAGAGAACAAGCTATTGGAGATCATCTTTATGTTTTTGGGTTTTACTGTTGCCATTGGTGCTCATTCTATCTCTGAGGAAGTTGAGGGGTTTTCTCCTTTATGGGTTCCCCGAGGAAAATTCTTTGTGTCTCTTGTCTCTTATGTTTATTGCTGTGCATGTTATTCTCTCAAATAAGATCCTAATATCATATTGCTTAAATGATAAAAATATAACATGGTATCAAAGCTAACCTGAGAAGAAGACATTGTGCAGCTGTAGAATCTAGAGCTTCTTACTTTTTGGGTCTCTCTCCACAATCCATAGGCAAAAGAAGGCTAAGCTAACTCTCCATTGAAGGGCGCACCTTTTTGTCGAAGCAGAATTTGATTTTGGGCATTTTCAGTTTTTGGTACGAGAAATTAGGGATTTTTACAGAAGAGGAATTTTTGAGTGATCCCGGCATAGGATTGCTCTCCTCATCAAAATCAAAGTTTAGAGACCTGGGTCAAGATTTTTGGTTGGGTGAAACTCTGAGAAAGTCAAACCCTAGTTTGAACCCGGGCCTAGAAAACCCTAAAATACCGAAACTGATAAGTTTTGGTATATTTGCTATATCTCAAGATTGGATAAGGATCAGAATCCAAAACTTTCACAGGCCAAAGATAAATTCGTGATGTACACTGTATCCAAGTTTGAGCCTCAAATTCACTATATTCTAGGAGATATTATTCCTCCAAGTTAGGGTTCCAGCCTGTCCCAAGATTCCTCCCCAAACAGGACACCTAGGGAGAATTGCTATATCTCGGGATACGAAGGTCCAAATGAAATTTCTCAAGATGTTGCAGAAAGGGCATAGACTGTACTTTCTATGGTAAAAGTTTCATACCCCAAAGATAAAATAGTGACACGTGGCAGTCCGTACAACTTCGCTATGTTGAACAGTCCTGAAACAAGTCACCTTGGGAAAATGCTCATAAGTCCCAATTGGTGAAACCAATTCTGATGAAACTTGTGGTGTTGGAACAAGGACATATGAGGCTACCTTAGTACGAAATTGCAGACATAGAGGAGCATTAATTTCAGAGATACCACATAAACAATATCAAGCATTTCTGCAGAAGAAATTGGTAAACTAGGGCTTCCTGTTATGGGAGCTTCCCTCCACTGTTTTTAGAAAATGAGTACATTGGACAACTCAAATTGAAGAGGTCTATATTTATATCTTATCAGATCTAAAATATTCCAAGTTTTGAAAATTAGGGTTTCTCTAACAAATCCTAGATCAGCCAGCTCCGAAACCAGGATGGACACCTCAAATTGAAGGAAGTGATTGCTTTCAGCAAACTCTGGGAAGAGCACACACAAGAAGAAGCTCGACTCATAATAAGAGGAAATGGGAGCAACTGAAGATCAAGCTCTCACAATTTAAAGAAGATCCCTAAAGTGATATGAAGGACTCAATTCTTGAAGAGCCTCTTATCCATCTTGAGCATTTGGATAAGAAATGATGATGTCATGAATGAAGAAGATGATGAAGCGAAAGGCTCAAGAAGGAGTCTACCCACGAAACAAATAAAGATAAGTATTTCATTGTCATTTCATGATATTGTTTTGTTATGCATTTGTTCATATTCAGTTGATGTATTATGCATGATAGAATGTTTGCATTAATGACAGTATACTACTAATATGCATGTGATGGGTAAGTAGCTCATCGTGCTATACAACTCTCCATTGCTACTTATCTAGAATGAAACCTCTTTGCTGACATATTGGATTAGTGCACAATCTCAATGCTATCATGGTAGAGATGGAAGGCATCTAGAAAGTTTTTGTGAGATATGGATGAATGTTGTATTGGCTAAAATAGTTGCATGATTATATCTTTATGCATAAGAATTTACCATTATGAATATGCATTATGAAATGTTTCTAATCATACAACTGGTGCATTTGATTTGTAGGAAAGATCGCATACGATTGCCTATAAGAAAAGAAGGATGAGACTTGTTCCGAAGAACAAGTGACGACAGTTCAAGATTCACTATAATAATCCAAAATGAAGAATGATGTCTAGGATGCAGTATCGAGACCTCAAGGGAAGTTCGTATTTCCATCATGCAGTGGATGGAAACATCGTGGGATACAAGGCAAGATTCATGGCACGAGGCATAGACTATGAAGATACATTTGCAGCCACTGGAAATACACATGACAGGCATAATCATGTGTGTAAATAAAAGAAGGCCTTGTACGAGCTCAGAAGGAACCCATGGGATAACACATACATGAGGAGCTTGAAGATCACCTAGAGTAATGAAGATCTTAACCTTTGCTACAAGGTTGAAGATGAAAGCCTATAGAGGATGACAAGCTCACAGATGGGTGCGAGAAGAACTTTTGAAAAGTTCAAGATAGAGGATCTGGGTATCCAATGACCCTAGATGGATACATAGAATAATAGTAGCAGAGGAAGCTACTTGTCACTCTAGTACAGGCAGAGGGAGAATGATGCTCCGCTTCAGAGGGAGTGACTACAGAATATCCTGAAGATGGATAGCTTACTAATGACTCTAGGCTTTACCGAGAGTAAAGCGGATTCCAACCTTTACTTCAAGGTTGAAGGCGGAAGACCATTGATGCACCTGTTATATGTCGATGACTTGTTCCTGACAGAAAAGAGGAACTCATTAAAGTTGCAAGAAGGAGACTTGCTGCCGAGTTCGAGATGAAGGACTTGGATATGATGCACTACTTTCTAGGCATGGAGGTGTGGACAAGGGAAGTATGTAATAGAGATCTTGAAGAGGTTCAGGATGATGGACTGCATGGCCATAACCACACCCATGGCATTGAACCTGAAGCTACTGAGTGTTGCTTCATCAGAGTCGGTTGATGCCACGATGTATCATCAGATGAGTTGTTCCTTGATGTACTTGACGAATACAAGACTAGATATTTGCTTTGCTGTGAACACATTGAGACATGTTCACCTGATGGTTGCAAAGCTTGCAGTGAGGTACCTGAAGGGTATAATTGAATATGAGCTCAAGTATGAGGCGAAAAGAGCATTAACCTGGAGGGTTATGTGGATTCAAATTGGGCAGGCAGTGCCATTAATAGGAAGAGCACTTCTTGGTGTAGCAAGAAGCAGTCTTGCGTGGCATTGAGTACAACCGAGGTAAAAGATGTTGCCACTTGCTATTTGGGAGGTAGTATGTTTCCTTTGAAAACTACTATTTGATTTGGTTGATCTGACTTGCATTTTTGTATGATGTAGAGAGGAGCAGTGATCCAGATCGAGATCTCTCGAAAGAGGGAGTTCTAGCATAGTCAATGCGATAGGTTGTCTGAGCATAAATCTTGGCGAAGCTCATAGGTTGCTCAGATGTAATCAGTCCTGTAGGTTGTCCTCGGATGTAATAGGTCCTGGCGAAGATCGCAGGTTATCCTTGGACGTAATCAGCTCTGATGTGATTCTATGCTAGAAATGGCCAAAGTGAAGTTTGAGTACTTTAGGGAGAAGCTTGGGGTTCTTCAGATCGAGGTTCCTTCCAAGGGGAAGTGATGAGTCCGTGAGCCCTTCTGACATGGTGAGAGGATTGGTTCCTTCCATGCTCAGATGTAAGTGTTGTGGCCCTTCTGACATGGTGGAATCTTGAGCTTCACATGGTTAGATATAAGTGCACATATGCTTTGATGTGATTGTGGGTTGTTTTACCACATGATTAGTGCAGAGCCATTATGATGTGATTGAGGGATGTGTTCCCACATGATCAGATATAAGTGTTGAAGGCCATTCTGTGGGAGAATGGAGGCACCTGGTCAGTTACCAAGAATACTCAGCTTAGTGCTGGGAGAATGGAGGCACCTAGTCAGTTACCAGGAATACTCAGCGTAGTGCTGAGAGGCCATTCTCTGGGAGAATGGAGGCCCCTGGTCAGTTACCAAGAATATTCAGCCTAGAGTTGAGAGCCATTCTGATATGACTGTGGGATTGGCTCCCACATGATCGGTTGTAAGTGTAGATCCCTTCCATGGATGGTAGTAGTTGTGTCCTACCATGCCACTGGTTGTAAGTGCAAAGCCCTTCCATGGATGGTAGTAGTTGTGTCCTACCATGGCACTAGTTGTAAGTGTTGGGCCCTTCCACAGATGATAGTAGGTGTCTCCTATCATGCTGATGGTTGTAAGTGTTGGGCCCTTCCACAGATGATAGTAGGTGTGTCCTATCATGCTGATGGTTGTAAGTGCTGGGCCTTTTCACAGATGATAATAGGTGTGTCCTATCATGCTGGTGAATGTAAGTGCTGGGCCTTTCTAACATGGTTCTTGGATGTGTTCTTTCCATGGTCAGATGTAAGTGTTGGGCCTTTCTAACATGGTTCTTGGATGTGTTCCTCCCATGGTCGGATGTTAGTGCTGGGCCTTTCTGACATGGTTCTTGGATGTGTTCCTCCCATGGTCAGATGTGAGTGCTGGGCGTGCCTTTCTGATATGGTGGTGGATGTGTTCCTCCCATGGTTAGATGTAAGTGTTGGGTGGGCCTTTCTGACATGGTTCTTGGATGTGTTCCTCCCATGGCCAGATATAAGTGCTGAAGAAGATGAAGACCTACATGGAGGCTAGGCCTACAACCAGCATGAAAAAGGGCTGGCTCTGTAGAACTTCCTGTGACGAGAAGAATGAAGAGATAGCACCATTTGATTGAGATAGTGGAAGCAGTGATGATAATGATGATCTAGTGATGATCCAGACTTGATGATGATCCATTGATGCTCCAGATCAAGTGATGATCCAGACTCGATGATGATCCAGTGATGATCCAGACTTGATGAAGATGACTTGACGATGAAGATGACTTGAAGATGAAAATGACTTGAAGATAAAGATGACTTGATGTTGATCCAGATGATATAGAGAAGAAGACTTGTGCTGATAAATTGTGTCGAGAGAATACCTTCCTAGTTAAGAGGGAGTGTTGATGTATTTGTAACTTCAGAATGTATTCACTTGTATATCTGATGTATTGTACCTCGATGTTTATTCCGGGAAGTATTTGTAATGTAATTGAGTCATGTCATACCCCGATGTTCCTATCGGGAGAATCAATAATGTAAACAAGTCATGTAAAGTCATTGAGATTTACCCTCCATTGTAAGTCGTGGCAATAGTCCCCACAATTGTGTCAATGTTAACCCTCCTTGTTGATAGGAGGGCAAAGTCCCCACAGTTGTGGGGCACTAGGGTTATTATACTCTCATAGAGATGTCGGCCCTGGTAAGTAATTGTTAAGTGGGGCCGACATGTTGAAGTGGACATTAAGTGAATGAAAGAATATAAATAGAGAATGAGCCTTTCTATTTATCACACACACACTCACTCATTGGGGCGCATGAGTGAGAGAGGAGAAGCTCTCTCAAGAGAGAGAGAGAGAACAAGCTGTTGGAGATCATCTTTATGTTTTCGGGTTTTACTACTGCCATTGGTGCTCATTCTATCTCTAAGAAAGTTGCGGGGTTTTCTCCTTTATGGTTTCCCCGAGAAAAAATCTTTGTGTCTCTTATGTTTATTGTTGTGCATGTTATTCTCTCAGATAAGATCCTAAGATCATATAAAAATCTAACACATATAAGGTTTTTCCAACACACAAGTTGTTAAAAAACACAACAATAACCCTTTTCCCAACAACTCAACACTATTGCCGTCCCCACAATCAGCTGTAATCTCAGAGCCTTAGCTCTGATACCATGTAGAAATATTGACAAAAGTTCAGACTTTTTCCAAACACTTAGTTAAACCCAGATTTCAGACTTCAACTGTCATCAAGTAAAAATACTTCACATGCATAAAACCCAACAACCATGAAGCTGAAAAACTAAGTCTGTAACAACGGAAATACACATAAAAAACAACAGACTGATAAACCCATAAAACAATAGATTTTTGCTCAATGTGATCCTGGAAAAACCCCACCCTAGGGAAAACCAGTCCAAGAGAATTTATTGTAGCATTCATCAGGCAGAAAAATAATTTACAACAACATTTATTCCAACATTAATGACTGTACCAGATTTCTTGATTTTCATGTCCACCTCAAATTCTGTGCCCACCTCGATTTTCGTGCCCAACAAACTGTATGTAATAGTACGAACTGTACGGATTTGTGTGCTTGATTTTTTTCACTTCTCCTTGAAAATCGCACCCATATTTTTTTTCTCGAAATCTGTGCCACTGTTGTACTATACGGACTGTACGGAACAATATAACTCAACAGAAACTAAATGCGTTAGAAAATTGCCCAGCTCCTTGGGATTCATGCCCTCTTGAGAAAAAAAATTTCTCCTTGGATTCGTGCCGACTTAAGAAAAATTGCAGCTCCCTTTCTCTCTCTACAAATAACTCAGCCAAATGCTCACTCTTGGAAATGCTTTCCTTCAACTTGTCTTGCACACTACCCTAGGCTCTCTCTTATAACTTGAGAGTAACTTTTCACCTTCTCAATTCCTAAATCCAAAGGCCAAGATTAAATCTTGCATTTTCAAGATCAAGGGTTGAGAAACTTTTCCTCCAAAAGTAGTTACATTTAATTTTAATAAAGTCACATTTACTTTATAAACCAAGTGCACTTTATCTCATAAATTCACTTTATAAAATTAAAACAAAGGGAATACTTTATAAAAAGTCTCATTTACATAAGTGTCACTTTAAACTTTATAAAACAACATTACAAAGTAAAGTAGCCTAGCTAGTGCATGGTCACTTCCACATACAAGACAAAAACATGCAGAGTGCATTAGAGCTAAATCCCTAACAATATTACGATTAAGCTTGCATATAATTTTTTGGTGGAGGACTGGTTGGCACATTATATAGTATGGTGGACAAAATGCTTGTGGAACATACACATTCCTTGAAAGATTAAATGTTTTTGGTGGCTGACATTAAATGGTAACGTTTTAACCTGGGATAAATTGTAAAGGAGAGGTATGAGTGGCCCAGGTATTTGTGTCTTGTGCATGAATGATCTGGAATTTGTCTCTCATTTGTTCGTATATTGCTCTTTTTTCAAAGCTGTGTGGTTAGAGATTTGCATAATTTTTTCTGTTCAATCTGTTTGGAACAAGATTAGTCTTGAGGAAAATTTTAAATCTTGGATAGGTTTGAGGTTCAAGCATAAAGACCTTTTCTTTTTGTGGTGTGGGAATTATTGAAGATGAGGAAGAGAGTGACCTTTCAAGACTTGAATCCATCAGTTCATTTCATTGTAATTAAGTCTGTTGCTGCAGTGAAGGAATGACAAAAAGCTGAAGGTGTTAAGAAGCCTAAGGTTGTGATTAGGCCTTTTTTTTGGATGGTTTTCCTCTTGGTTTTTTTGACGGTGCTCAACAAGATGGTTTATGTGGTGCATGAATGATTCTGTGTTTGAGAAGAAACCATTGTGTGAGATTGAATATGAGTATTGGTTTGGGTACTAATACTTTTGTAGAACTTTTGACACTTTGGGGATTGTTGTGGTTTTCTAGAAAACGAGGTATCTTTGACTTGAGGATTGTTGGAGATTCTAAAGTGGTTAGTGATTGGATTGATGATAAAAACTCCATGCAGTCTTTGTCCTTATCGTACTAGACGAAGAGGATTTAGAAGGAAAAGTTATGGTTTGCTTCTATATCTTTTAGACATATTTACCATAATTTTAATGAGGAGGTAGATAGAACCTTGAAGCAATCTATTGGGGATATGTTTGGTTATGTTAGTTTCTCTAACTATTTGGATGGGGAGCTCATAGATTCATGCCTTTACTATGTATTTTGAGTATATGCTCTGTTGGTTTTTTGTAGCTTTTAGTTATTTTTTGGCATAATTGGTCTTTTGGAACCTTGGACTAAATGGTCTATTTAGCAGCTTGATTAGCTGGATGTATTATGTTTTGTTGGATTGGTATGGTTTTAATTTTTGGGGATGCCGGTATTGGTAATATGTATAAGATGGACATGATTATGTAACTTTGATTATGTTTATGGATAATTAGCACACCCACATAGTTTGTGGCTGGATCAAGTGGATCCGGATCAAATGGTTGAGAGATAGTTATGGAATGGAAGATAGTTTGGAAATATTTTTTTATTCCTCATATTCTTCAAATTAAAAAGGTTCAATTATCAATGCCTAGCTATATGCTATCATTGGCATTCTTCGTGTTATCCATTTATCAACTATTAATTATTTTTTATATTCTTTTTATCTCACCTTCTTCTAGTTATCTACCATGAACGGTTGGTTATTGCACCGAGAGAAGCGAGGTGCTCTCCAACCCAGTACAAGGGAGATCCTGTCACGTTAATCACGCTATGTTAGCTGACGTAAATAAAAATATAAAAAAAGTAAAAATATAAATTACAAATAGACTTAAATAAAATAAAAAAATTAAACTAAAATAGATCCATTTAAGACCCGGATCTTTCAAGTATCCAGAGGGATCCAAATGGTAAAAAACATGTACATCACAAGAAATTGGATCCCTCTAGATGCTTGATAGATTCGAGTTTAAAATGGATTTATGCTAGTGTATTCACCAACTATAAGTTATCTATGCATTCTTACGAATTATCCATTCATCAACCACTAGCTACTAATTATTTTTTATATTCCTTTATTTTTCTAATGGTTTATTTCAAATTGCCATATAATCAATATTTATAAGTTGACGAAAAAGTATGCACTAATCCACCCAAAACTTCAAAGAAAAACATCTAAGGACTGTTTTTTATTTTATTTTTTTCATTATAATTTTTTATTTTATTTTATTTTTGTTTCCATTATAAAATAATTAATAAAGAAAAAATAGAACCAAGAATTTTAATTTTAGGCCTCCATGGACAAGATGTTCTCTTCGACAATAACCTCTTAACGAAGTCCGATCTGAACAGTATCACAGGGCGTAAAGACATTTTTCTTTCCGGGCAGCAGCAACATACATTCAATCCAGGGCACAATGGAGATGGATTTGGATGCTAGAGTGAAGCCATTGCCCTACAAAATAAGAGGTATGTCCCGGGAATCGCCCACTCAGAAGGCAGTCCATGTTTTGGATTCAGATCTCAGAACCCATTGGTCCACTGCGACAAACACCAAGGAGTGGATTCTGCTTGAGCTAGAGGTACAAATTTTATCCGCCTTTCACATAATTATGGGAAATTTCCTCATCTTACTCATGTCCGAGTACAAGGTTCACGAGTTCGATTTTCGCGAAATGTTTGAAGTGTTAGTTATGTCAGGAATCAGGCTTGTTTTACCAACCTGTGTTCAAGAGGTCGATTCTTACCGAATATTCAAGTTCATGTGCACTACCGGGGCCTTTATCACCATTAATTGCTTTAGTCTTTTGCAAGCTTTTCAATCAGTGAATGCTTTATTGAAATTGCAGCAAAACGGCTCTTGCGTGGTCTATTTCAGCACTGTAAGCTATAGTATCAACTCATACATGGTATTCAGGTTAAACTGATTAGAATCTACATGGTCTGATTAAGGTTATTTTTCTGTTGTCCTCCGGTTTGGTATTCCGGTGTAGGCTCAAAATCACAATTACAAAGACCAAGGCTCAATTATCGCTGAGGCGTGTCTGTGCCCGAAGTGCTAGTTACTGTCAACCCAGTTGGGCACATGCAAAAGTGAATGGAGAGTGAGTACCTCATCGAAGAGCCCTGCTTGGGCCTTTCGTGTGGATTCATATTCACAATTACAAAGAACTAGGTTAGCTGCTTGCTTTTGAAAGGGGGAGGTGGGGTTTGTGGTGCTGATTTCACAAGCATGTTCTGCACAGCCAGTGGTGAACTAAATAACTATGTACAAAGGAAGTTCATGGAATTCGAGTTAAAATACCACTTGGCTATCGGCTAACATGTCATTTTATCTTATCACTGGGTCACTTATAAGGGAAATTTATAGGCACCGTACATAACTAGCAGCGGAGGTCTGCCATTGTTGAGATTAATAGCATTTGTCGTTCTTTGTAGCTTTTTTAGTATTCTAGCTTTGGATAATCCTAAGTTAGGTTTTATTGTTTCTGCCTCTCAAGTAACTAGTTCTGGTATTCAGCTCATGGCATAAGTGTGCCTCAGTTCGCCAAACAAGGAGCGTAGAGAAAATGATTTAGAAATTTGGTAGGGGAAAGCATGGACCGTACAAGGTTGGTAGCCAAAGAAATAAAAGGTTCAGACGGAGATTTCAAAATAAACAAGTTAGTTGAAAACCACTAATGCAGAAAATAGTAAATACTGACAATGTTTGTAGGGTATGACTGTCAAAACCTTTTATAATATAAATCTTGGCGCTATAAACATTTGGAATGCAATAAATGAAGTTAAACTAAATCAAGTTTGAAATAATTCTTTAATGCATCTTATGACTCCAACGATAAACAGAAATAACTGGGGCATTGCGACCACAATATACATTTCTCTGCATTTTTTCATAGAGGATAAATGTGACATGGTCGTTCAATCTCCATTGATTTCCTCCCTGTAATGATTTTGCAAGCACGATGTTAGTCTTCAACATTTAGTTTTGAGGTCTGAATTGACATATGATCGCTATAAGAAATGACCAAAATTACCTTGATAAACATTTGCTGTCACCAAATATGCAAACACATTGGTCAAACTAGTCACAGACTTATAAAAATAGGATTTGCTTGAAAATTGTAAATATTTAAAGTTAAAACCTGTGATCAACACTGTAAATAAAACTCACAGTTGGCATGCTTGAACATACCATCAATTGCTCGAATACTTGACAACAGCCATTTCTGTTGCTTACTGACAATTAGCTTTAGATGCCATAGACTCTAATGCTCAACCGCGCTTGCACATAAATACATGCAATTGTCACCAAAAACCCCTTATGTAGAAATTTTGCAAAAGACAAGCTTTAACGCAACTTCAGAAATTTCAATTATTTTCTAGAGGTTTCTCAGATAATAACCCCGTGAATTTAGAGCCTTAGGGCTGATCTGAAATATACTTTTACAGCTGCAAAGAGTGAACAATATTTCACTCATTTTCAAGTCCAATCAACAATGCAATCCAAGAAAAAAGATACCAAATTTGTGCCAACAAGTTTCAGCCCTCTAGAGCAATCTTATCTAGAATAAGCCAGATCTGAAATTCATTTTATAACAGCAGTAAATCTGCTTTATCTTCTTTAAGATTAATGTTAAAAACCTTAACAATTTCAGCCTTATTTATGTCAAATTGGTAAGACATACAAGTGCTGGAAATTACAATATCACGAAGATAAAGATAGCCAAAAATCAAATCTGCAATAAGACAATTTTGGACAGCTGAAAACTTCATATATACATGTAAAAAGATGAAGTACATGTACATACCAATGACCATAGCCTTATCCAAGACAAGTACACTCATCTATCTTTCCAAAACCTTAACTAGGGAAACCAAGAAATCCCTAGCTCCAAGCCTCCAACAAAGATTCTCCACAAGCTAGCATCAACACAAACAAGCCTCGGCAAGATGTCTCCTCTTCTCCTCTACTTCAACAAGTACAACCTAGGGTTTAATCACAAAACCCTTGCTTGAATGGCTCCAAGGGATGGAACTGTAACACCCTGGTTTTGACCCGTTGCATTAGATGCATATGATGATGTATATATTGTAAATGATCATGGTGCGGAGCTAAAGGCCAAGGCCCCACCATTGATTGGTTATGCTATGTTTCGGATTTAAATTGTTACCGATGGTATATCGGGGCATGCGGCATACATATTGAGTTTTGTCATCATGTAAATATGCATTTTTAATTAAAATGAACCCGACTAGCTACGATCGCGGCAACTAAATTGAGAAGGGGCATGATTTTCACAAGGATAAGGGTGGGGAAATTGTCAAACCTTGAGCCATGAGGGAAAAAGCCATGTGTCATCTCCCCTTGTCTTACCCAACCACCTCCATTAAGAATTGCTGCTGGTAGTTGGGGCAGTTATGGCTGGGAGTGGAGTGTGGCAGGATTGTCAGTCCTTGCCCACACGCACACTCCACCTGCGGTTGACTTCACAATGGCAAAAGGAAAACCACCGCCATCACTCCCGCAGACATCCCACTCTCTCCACAACAGTGCTGAAATGCTCACGCACTCCCCACTCATGACTCTCCATTGTCTGTTCATCCGCGTGCATAGGTGGAGCTGTTCACCCTCACACAGGAGCGGAATTCTTGTTCCCACGCACAGGCTTCTTCCTGTTTTGGTCTCACGTAGCCAGGAGTGAGGAGTCGTCTCCACTGTCATTCCCATTGTTCCCCAGCGAGGAAATCGGGTGTGTTCTTGACCCGCATTTGGAATTGGGTGTAAATATTCTCTCATGCTCTGTGTTCTGCGTTGTTGCTACTCACACAGCAAGCTGGGAGCCGTTTGGTCATTGTCCCCCACGATTTTCTCCTGTGGAGAGCCATTTTATGTTCAGGGACTGTGTGTAAGTTTACCTCACTGATTTGTGGCTCGTGCATGTGTGTTGCCCTCTGTATTTTGGGGTCTGGTGCAAGTTTCTCTCACGCACAGACTGTTTGGAGTCGTTTTCCCCATGTTGTGAGCGGTGCTCACTGATTACGTTTTGGGACTGTTGTTTTCCCCACGTTCACTGACACTTTGGGACTGTATAATTCGCTTGGGAGTCGTTTTTCCCTGTTAAGCTATAATTGCTGATTGATTGCATGTGTGCAATGGTTGGTCTTCGGACTGTGTTGGGAGCAGGGATGGGGGCTTGGTTTGCTTGATAAACCTGGTGGTTGGAAACCACACAGGTAGAGCTAGAGGGCTGGCTTTCTTCTCCACAACCCCTGAATAGCATTGGAAGGGAATGCAGGGCCTGAGGGACTGTGTAGCAGAGAAGGGACTGATTCCTTGTGTTGGGTGTGTGTGGGTGTCTTAGAAGTCAGGCTAGTTCTGGTGTAGGTGTTCCTAGCTCTGTAATGAGCCCACCAGCTTAGCATTTAGCTTTTCCCAGCTCCCTGATGGCCTGATAAACCTAACCATGTTGGCTTGGCTGTCTTGTGGATGGCCTGATAAACCCAACTGTGTTGGCTTGGCTGTGTTTTGCGTATCCTTGGCTATGTGTAAGCCTGCTTGTTCCTTATTCCTTGGAGAATCATGCCCAGCTCGGGGGTGGCAGCGTTGCTGAGGGATTAAGGAGCACGCTGGCCTATGGTTGGGTGGAACGTTGCAGCGACGTAGCTGGTTGCGGAACGAGTTCTTATAAGATAAGTAACCTTGTCTATTTTACTTCTGCAATCGTATTTACTATTAATGAATGTGATGAACATGTTGAATGAATGCTTGTATAAATGTATGTTGCTTCCGCTGTGTATGATAGATAATTGCATCTGTGTATGATAAATGATCATCTGTGCATGTTCTACTTCAATGCATTCTGTTTCAGTTAATTTATGGTTTCACATGTTCATGGGGCTGGTAGCTCGGATGGTTAACGCCATGGTTGCGTCCTCTTCGCCGGTTGGAGGGTCGGGGACGTGACAGGAACCCTAAGTTCTAACCCTAGTATTCAAGATGCTCCAAATGCTCCAAGAAACCCTAGCACCTTCAAGACAATAGAGATAAAGCACAAAGGGAGAGAGAGATAAGTGTGCTCCTCTCTTCACATCTCTTTCACAAGATGATGAAGTGATGTATTGGTTATGACATGATTCTCTTCTTCCTCTATATATATGAAAGGCGAGGGAGACCGACAATACATATGTGGACCTAAACCCTTAGCAACCTACTATAACACAAGTAGGCTGACACATGTGCAGTACAACACTCCAAGAGTACACATGTCAAGCTAAGTTGTACACAAGCAAGGTTCCAATGTAAGGGCGATCCACAATATGTGTTCGACCTTCCTTCTACAAGCCTCCAAGGACTCTAATGCTCCTCCTAAGCCATGTGCTCCATTGGGTCTGTTAGATTTTCTAGTTATAACGAAAGTATTACACCATGTTTGGGGGTGCTTCTTGGGATTTGGGGTACGTGGTGTATGTTTATCCCTTGGATGGTTCGATATGGATTGTAGCATGAGATATGGTCTGTGATGGATATGCGCACTTGCTAAGAAACTGGATACGCTGGTTTTGGGCTGTGTGTCCTGTGTTCGGACACGTGTGTCCCGAGACTATCAGTGCGTGTCCCGAAAACAGGACACGCAAAACGCTAAAAAGACGTGCAAGCCCTCAAGATTTTGATGATTAATATCGTTTATTCAAATATGAAGCAAAACTGGAGCAAGCATCTTTTAAGATACAAATCAGTTGTTACATTTCAATGTCAGGTAGAATTTCAATGAAGCCAACAATCCACTTATATTTCTATATCATTGCACCAAAGATGGAGACTGCATCAAATCAATATTATCATCAAAGTTATGAGATTGAAGAAAATGATACTAAATATTAGCCATGCAAGAAATAAATTGAGATCAATGTACATTTTAAGTGCATCCCAGTTCCCACCACTCCAGATTATCAAGATCACAGTCAGTATACAAAGGGTGAAATCCCTCGAAGCTCAAACACAGCTTAAAGATTGCTAGAGAATACAACGGTGTACAATGATATAATATAGCCTTCATACCATGGACACAACTTCAAGGAATATGATTAAATTATTAACAGTTGCATTTGAGTGAATGCATACTCAAATGCATTTACTCCACTCTCGGACCTGCTGGGCCGCACAGTGGTGAGGCTCGTTGTCACCTCAGTGAGACTGCTGAAGTGTGCTGAAATGGGCCTGGTGGTTTCTGGCTCATGGTATAAGGTCCCCGCTCCAAAATTCCAGAAGCTGCTGCAAATGTTCCATTTTCATTTGAATTGTTTGCACTAGCACAATATTCTGCAATGACTGGTTGGCATATGTTAGAGCTTTGTCATACCATGAGAATTTGCAAGAAGGTTCTTTGTCATTAAACAACACATTGTTCTGTTTCTTCCAAACGAAGTAAAGCACTTCAACGTGAACTAACAACTAGGCATAGTAAAATTCAAGGGCCCAAGGGAGATGGTTGTTTAACAGTGCAGTGTTCCATGAAATGGATGCAGGGAGGTATTACCGACACAAGGATTGGACCCAAGCCCACACAGATTTGGCTAGGAGATAGAACCGGAAAATATTCTTCAAAGTCTCAAGTCCACTACCCTGGGGCCTGGGGACATCATGGGTTTTGCACACTCACTTTTTATTTAATTTTTTTTATAAATCCAATGTTTTTGCAGTTATGGATTGCACTAAGATTGAATTAAATTTCATTTTCATTTCCATCACTGTTGTATTTTTGTAGGCCCCAAGCACATTTCCTTTCCAGCAACATGGGAACTGCAACTTATTAGACAGATTCACAATTTTTTAACCATAACAAGTTTTACCACTTTACTTCTGAACATAGGAACAACGAAAGGTTGCTTGTCATTAAGATTACATTTTGTATTACTATAAGATTGAAATTGATACTGATAAGCAAGACTGAACCTTTATAAATAGGATTAAAGAGGCCATACAAAATATTGGTAAACATAATAGACTTCCCTTTTACAATAGAATGTGGAGCTGAGTTGCTAATAGCTATGGTAAATTGCTGGCATTGTTGGTAACTCCCAAACAGGTGATATAGAAGGACCGGGCTCCTTTCCTCTATCAGGATCAAGTTCCTACATGATACAATTTGCTTGAAAGGCTTGGAGGTTTACATGATACCCTTGGTGTGAACCTCAGTTGCCTCAGTTTTGCTGTTAGTCTCCTATATAACTGTGCCTCCCTTATCATCTCCTTGATTTTCACCATTGCGTAAGTCTTGTCTTTTATGTCTGGTCAACTGTTAGATCCCTCACTGTCTGAGGAAAATATATCAAGACATCTACCACCACTGCTTACATGTGACAGGATTTTGGAGCAGTACCATTAAAGATTCTCATTTACATATATCATTTAGACATGATTTACAAATACCAACTAGACATAATTTATAGATACTTTTAGGCATAATTGTAACATGGAACATAGGCTGATTGGTTAAAATATGATTGCAGCCCATTTTATGTGGCAGTCGGATCCTTATATTTGATATATTTTACTTGTATCATTGTTATTTGTACCTGCAATAGTCTTTTTGCAAATGATATTCCTAGTTAAAATCAGGGGGTTTTGTGAAAGATATCCATGTTGCCAATCTAGTTGAAGCTCACAATCTGGTGCTTACAACTTAGAAGCTGGTGGCATCTGAGGGGGAGATTTTTGTCCAATTCAATGCCTGTGTATTTGAATGGAAGTGATATGACTAGCATTGTTTAGCCTTGTGTGTAAAAGGGATGCAACTTCATCTAGTCTTTTTGGTTGACTTGACCCTTATGTTTTATGTATGCAGGAAGCATGCTTGTTATCTCACATAAGGATCCACAATAAGTCAGTTCTGGAGTGGGAAATTGCAGTTGGTCTACGCTACAAGGTGGCGTTCAATTTCTCTACCTGATTACATTAATATTCCTTTGGCAGATGGCAGATATGCAATTCTTCTCCGTTTTTATTTTATTATTATCCAGACATTAATGTGAATTTTTTTATTAGATGTGCTTATTAGATATTACTTTTTCTGCAGTGAATTTTTCAGGTATTGTTGTATGTTTGTTTTACACAAAAATTGGAACTGTTAAGGTGCTGAACATGCTTTTCTTAGAAGGATGAAAAGAATCCTACTTGCATAAGGTACTCTGTGAGCAGTAGGAGAGTTGATAGAAAGAGGCAAGGCCTAGATTTATTTGAGGCCAAGTAACAAATTTATTCTTTGTTGGAAAATATTGCTGTTGAAAGTGAACTACATCAATGAGAGCTATAAGTTATAACTGTTCTGTATTTGACTTTGTCAAATAGTTTTCTGTCATGAAGTCACTTTACAACCACCCTCTGCTGCTCTCCTTTTATAAGCTGCGACTGCAACAGTGGAAAAGAATACTGATCCACCAATATTGTTTTCATTCAATCTTTAACTAGATTTTTTTTGGAAACACTGCTAAGAATAACTTAAATCTGTCATTTGGCTAAACTGCTGCACTATGAGGGGCATATCTATGTCATCAATATCACCCAGAGCTTTCCCTTCGCCTCATCCATACCCACTCTAGGGGGGTTTGAACGGGAGTCTGTGTGTTAATACAAGCCTGACACAAGCCTGTTCACCTTGTTGCTTGCTGCTAGACCACCACTCATGGGTACATCTGAAAATGATTATGGTCTTGTCATTGGTAATTCTGCTTGGAACTAACCCATGGACTGTAAACAAAAGATACTTAAAGTCTGAGTTTTCACACACTAAATTTCAAAGAGATTCAAATTGCTTTACAGATACAGGCTACACCTATACTTTCTTAACTCTGAACTTGGCTACAAGTATGAGTTTTATGAAATTAATATGAATTTGGTGTGAATGCTTAATCCTGTTTTTCAGTTGACCTAATTGTTTTCTATGAACTATTAAAGTGGTCATTGGTTGGAGATTAATTAAATTAGCTTATCATATATTATCTAGGTTGGGAAAAAGCATAGCCAAATCTTTCAGATATATTAATATAAAGGCAGTAATATCCATAGATACAATACACCAGGGGGTGTGTTACACTGCAACAGTACCCAACGCACCTTCAGATGTGCCCCTGGGAGAGAGAGACCATTTACGCACCTTCAGATGTGCCCCTGGGAGAGAGAGACCATTTTTTACCAGAAGGGGTGTTATTCAGCAGTGGTGGTCATGGCCGGGCCTTTGATCCTTCCTTTAGGATTACTATGGCTTAATGGCACTATTGACTACCCTTTCTTTGGGTTTTTAACATTGGGGTTGGTGTTTGGGGCTCTTAAGGGTTGATCATTGGGTCACATGACCTCACACCTTGTTTGCTTGCTCTAGTGGCATGTGCTTTAGCTCTGAGACCTCGGTCTCCCTTCACAACCACCTCAGACACCCTCCCGGCCCTTCAGAAGGCTGGCGCTCTCTCTCCTTGGTCTCCTTCCTCAACGGACGTCATCTTCCATGCCAGGCCATATTGCTGCTTTAAGGAGGGCATTGAGAGATTTTACAACATTTTTGGGGTTAGATGGGGCATGACGCCCTCCTTCCATCTTTTTGGCACCTAGGGGAAAAATACCCAGGAAAGTGTGGGAGGGGTCATCCTTGACGCGTGGCCTCCTGCTCCCTCCCTCCTTATCTACCTGTCCTTCCTCTTTATTTCTGTCCTTCCCTATTTTCATTGTTCGTCCTTCCTTCACGCCTTTGTCATTCCTCCCACACGCGCAATGGCTCCTCGTTGGGCTTTGAATACCCTTCCTCTTCCTCCATTGCTCTTACCTTTCCTCTTCACTGGTTATGAGTTCCCTCTTCCAGGTGTTGAGCCTAAGTCTTCTCTGCAGTGTCTCTTTCAACCCCCAGTTGGGCAGTTTTTACCCACGATACCCCCACTACCAAGTCTCACTCGGCCTTATTTGCATCTACCCTCGAAACTTGTCATAGAAGAGTTTGTTAGCCATTTCTCCACCCTGTTAGCGTGCTTTGAGGTAGCAGTTCTCTCCTCTGTGGTTTCAGCAGAGAGTGCCCTCTCTTTGTTGCTTTTTGTTGACTCTGTTGACAGGCCTCTTGCCTTCCCAGCTGAGATAATTCAAAGAAACCTCCGCAGTAGTAACCCCCTTCATTCTGTTGGCATGGAGCATAGAGGTTCGGGTTTAGATCAGCGCAATGTTAAGGAAGGCTTCGACGACATGAAAAAAAACATTCAACGTTTGGCAGACTTCGCGGTAGTAGGAATAACTGATAATAGGGAGATGGCGTCAGATGTTAAGAAACTGGTGGCGGATGTGCGCTACGTCTCCTACCAAACCAACTGCCATGATTCACGAATTGATGATCATGACAGGGACCTCAGAGAGTTGATGGGTATAATCAACCGCATCTAGGAAGACCTCCAGAAATTAGTGCAGATGAACCAGGGCAGTCACATTCAAGACAATGAAGGAAAAGCTGCTCAGAAAATGGATGAACCTTCTGTCACCCAGCTTGTGTGGTTTCCAGGCAAACCCAAATGACTTCTTCCTACTAGTAGATGTTTTTTTGTATAGTTTTAAATCAGCAGTTTGTTCGAATTTATACTACTTCTGTTATAATTCAGAATATGAACTACTATAATAGCATTAGAAGGCTCTCCTTTTGGCTTGCTTTGGCTGAAGATACTCTTTCCCAGTTTACATCTTTCAGCTGCTGTATTTCTGTACTGAATGGCTGTGCACAACCCCTTTAACATACACTATTTTCCAGTTTCTATTAAAAAAAAAGCTTACTTTAGGCCATTTTTATATTATTTTAT
Source organism: Pseudotsuga menziesii (assembly GCA_001517045.1). Taxonomy (NCBI): domain Eukaryota; kingdom Viridiplantae; phylum Streptophyta; class Pinopsida; order Pinales; family Pinaceae; genus Pseudotsuga; species Pseudotsuga menziesii. The sequence continues at coordinate 359,289 of LPNX010615308.1, forward strand.
GTTATAATTTTAAGTTGACATTTTATAATTTCAAATTGACATTTTAAAGGTATGTCGGCCTAGATATTTTTGTAAAGTGAATGTGAGAGGCTATAAATAAACCTCACCTCACTTCATTTTAACATAAGACAAGTGGGATAAAACATTATGCACTTATTTTACCCTACTAGGGCTCTTTGGAAGTGATGTGCCCCTCTTGAGGAAGATGTTTTTCTGGGTTTGGATGAGAATTTCTTGTAGTTCTTTGGTTCTTATGCTCTTGTTAAAGGTGATGCTATGATTTGTTGGCTAAACATTTGCACAAGGAGGTTTCTAAGGTTTTTCTTGATTTCTCTTTTGTTAAATGTCGATGAATGATGTATGTTCATGGATTGAATGATAGCCATTAGAACTGCATTTTGTTTTGGTTTGGTCATTTTTCAACCTTTAGTCACCTTGGTTTGTAGAAGTACGTCCCTCATAGGTGTCCTTCTAGGGTTAGAACCTTGGGATTTTAGGTTTTGTTGTCAAGCCTAGGATAAGCTTCTCAAAGGAAGGTTGGTCACATCCTTAGATGCCCTAGGGTTAGGGTAAAATGTACAACCCTTGTCCCCAAACCTCTTTTTCTTCAAATCTCTTGCATTTGCATTTTCATGGAATTAGGGTTAGAAGTAGGTCTACAATTTTATGTTAAAAACCCCAAAAATCCAAAAATTGCGTTTTCGGGCCTCCCTAAAATTTCAACCTTCTTCCCTACAAATTTGGCCAGCCTTCCTTGTTTCTATAAACCCTAGGGCGAAATTTTAGGAAGCCCTAAAATCCTAAAAACAGTAAAAATAAAAAAACCTTTAAAAAAACCAAAAAATAATTTTCGTGAATTTTTGGCATTCCTAGAATTTCAGACCTCCCTCTTACAAATTCGACCTGCCCAATTTGTCCCTAGAAACCCTAGGGCGAAATTTTAGGAGGCCCTAAATAGTAAAAATATAAAAAATTCTTAAAACCTAAATTCTGCCCTAAAACAACCCTAAAATCAGACCTAACTAGCCCTATCAGCATCCTTTCCTTCATCGCCCTAGACCTCCACTCCTTTTCTAGGAAGCCCTAAAAACCTAGAAACAGTAAAAATAAAAAAAACCTTTAAACAATCAAAAAATATTTTCCATGAATTTTTGGTATTCCTAGAATTTCAGACCTCCCTCTTACAAATTTGACCTGCCCAATTTGTCCTTGGAAACCCTAGGGCGAAATTTTAGGAGGCCCTAAATAGTAAAAATATAAAAATTCTTAAAACCTAAATTCTGCCCGAAAACAACCCTAAAATCAGACCTAACTAGCCCTATCAGCTTCCTTTCCTTCATCTCCCTAGACCTCCACTCCTTTTCTAGCCATCAACCTTTCTCTGTTTTATTTCAGGCTGTTACAGCCTTGTGTAAATCATATACAGTCTGCATTGCAGACTGCCCTAAAATACCATTTCAAGGCCTCCACCTACACAAAACAAACAAACAGTTAGTTAGGACTAATAATCAAGTAAACATATAGTGGTTTTAGCTGAGAATCCGCAGCAAAGGTTAATGGCATCATCTGGAGAGTCTGCCGTATATGATGGTTTAGTGTCTACTTTTCGAGCCATTCTTGGCTCATCAAGTAAACATATAGTTGCATATCAGACTTCTTCTATACACCTATATTGCTATATTTCATGTGAATGGGTATTTTGTATAGTTAAATGGTAATTGCTTTCAAGATTAACAAATAAACTATGCTTAATTTGAATAATGTTTACTGCTGAACACATCGAATATTAATACATTTATCGTTATTATATTTGTGCTTTAGTTACTTTGCCCCAGTGCTAATAAAAAATACTTATCAGATTGTTGACAAACAGTGTTTTGCTAATATATTGATCTAAAGATAGGATTTCATGTTATTGGCACCTTGTGTTTGCTGCGTGATTGAGTGTGGCAGGGAATACAGTGAAGAGATGTGTTAATGACCGTATGCTCTACTGCTGTTATACTGATATACTAGGCTGACTACACTTTTGCTTGCATCACACTCATTGGTTAAATAAGTTTACTTACTGATTTTGCATTATCAAGTCCATACTTTTATATTAGTATGTCTTCTTCATTCCATGAATTGACTCCATTAAGACACTAGTCACTAACCCTTTTAAGGAAGACATTATTTGGTGTTTAAGTGTCCTTACAGATTCACTATTAGGGCTCTCGCCTAGGAGGTTCCGACTACCAAAGAAGTTTGGAGAAGTGGCTGAGGTGACAGTGGTCACTCTCTCCGTCATATGCTTTCCAGTGACTAACCCTACTAGTTCATCCAGTAACAGGGTGCCTTGTCGATCTCCGGCAAGCAATTTTGGAAGTGCTGTTAAGATCGGAAGGATGGAAGATAGATAGAAGAAGTGCTCCTGAAACTGTAAGAAGAATCCGATTTGTAAAACAATGGGTGTTTAAGTGTCCTTACAGATTCACTATTAGGGCTCTCCCCTAGGAGGTTTCGACTTCCAAAGAAGTTTGGAGAAGTGGCTAAGGTGACAGTGGTCACTTTCTCCTTCATATGCTTTCCTGTGAATAACCCTGCTAGTTCATCTGGTAACAGGGTGACTTGTCAATCTCTGGCAAACAGTTTTGGAAGTGCTGTTAAGATTGGAGGGATGGAAGATAGATGGAAGAAGTGCTCTTGAAACCTGTAAGAAGAATCTGATTTGTAATACAATGGTGTCCAATGCTCCTATATAGAACTATGGCTAGAGAGGCTCCCTATGCAAATGCTCTAGAGGTGTGAGACAAGGAAGGATCGATCTCCAAGTCAGTCCCTTGCATGGAGTACTGACTCCTTCATTTCACTAGTAAACTTAGCCATAAACTATGCGCTCATGCTTGCACAAATCGACCCTTGTAATATCCCAAACTGATATTCTATTGTTCTTTGCTACTATGTTGTTTGTTCATACACTCAATGACGTGCAAAAAGCTGAATAGAATGTGCATGCAAAAATGCCGTGCCAAATGGCCCTAAAATATAGATAATTTGGAGAGATTATAGGGTAGAGATTTTCAGTAAGAAGATATACACTTGCCACTGATGATGGAGCTGATAGTCCTCTAGAGATAAGATGCATGTAGTGTATACCAGTAAAAGATAGTGCTCCTCTCCTATGTTTGATGCCCAGCAACAAGTGTGCCCTCTCTTGAAGATATTGATATTTTTGAAGGAGGAGAAGTCCGTCGGGGCTGAAACTTTGTCGGGATGATGGTCTATGCCTGCCGGAGATACTGGATGTCACATATAGAGATTTTGCCTTTTCTAAGGAACCTAGCGAATTGATTTGTTTCTCAGGTGCTCACGTCCCCCTCTCTCACATTTTTGTTGATAACTGCTCTGGATATGTCTCACGTTTCTGTTGATAATTACTCTGGATATGCAAACAGGGAACTGATAATCACCCAATGCAGTGTAGTGAACCCGTTGAGAAAGATGAAGCTGACATGCAGAGGAAAAATTGAGCTTTAGGATCCCAACGAATTCCTCTGAGGATTTCCAGCTATTTCCCCAGCTGCAAAATGTGAACCTACAAATAGCTCTTCTTTGCGTACTGGATCACTAAATACAGATGGATATGATGAATGCCGATGATAGACCTGGATGGTCTACCCTGAAGTGATTAGAGGAGATAGATTTCACTGCCGAAACCCCTTGTTAGCTGAAGACCTTCGCCTCCAATCCCAGCTGCTGTTGCTGCTCCTGCTCCAAAACTCAAACTCAACAATAATAATGATAGATGCCTCCTTTGGTTCAATAACCCTTCTTAAATAGCTGAGCATGTACTTTTAGGGTTTGCATGTCACTTTTAGGGTTCACACGTCATTTTGCATGCATGCATTTCTAATTTCATGTTGACTTTAAGCCTAAAGTAATAAATCTTTCTTTACCATACTGATGACTTAATATTGAATGAATGCTCTGTTATGCTCTAAGTATCAAATGTCCTCAGTCAATTCCCCTTTCAGGAGATAGCCGCTCGAACCTATTGGAATCAAATAGGTTAGCGGGTGTTTTGGTGCTCAAGTAGAAGAGGACATTATAGTCCTCCCTGCTTGAAATTGCTTGTCCTCAAGCAACTGCAAACTAGGATGCTGCGATACATGTTCTCCCTCCCATGTGGCGTCTTCCATAGGCAATTCTTGCCATTTTACCAAGTATTCTCGAATCACCTTGTTTTTGAGTTTCTTCTCTCGAACTTGTAGAATCCTTTCTGGAGTCAACACCAAAAGCCCTTCATCATCTAAGGGTGGTAGTTCGTTGGATGGAGCAATGTGTTGTCCTATTGTTTTCTTAAGGTTTGATACATGAAATACATTGTGAATTTTGCTTTCCTCTAGAAGTTCTAGTTTATAAGCCACCTCTCCAACCTTCCTGACTACCTTGTAAGGACCATAGAAGCAGGGTTTTAGCTTTTCCGCTGCTTTCTTCTTTAGAGAAGATTGTCTGTAAGGTTGTAGCCATAAATAGACCAAGTCTCCTACCTCAAAACTACGTTCAATCCTGTGTCGGTCCGCATATAGCTTCTGTTGATTCTGAGCTGCCTTTAGGTTTTCTTTTAGAACCTTTAGAATATCTTGACTGTCCTGTACCCAATATTTTGCCTTAGGTGCTTTGCTGTCCCTGAAGACTAAATCTGCAAAGTTCAGTGCCTCATAGCCGTATAAAGCTTTGAATGGAGTCATCTTAATAGACATATGGTGAGTAGTATTATAACAGTACTCCCGTAGGTGTAGCCATTTAATCCATGTCCTCTGTTGCCCTGCTACATAATTTCTCAAATATCCCTCAATCCATTTATTGACTATCTCTGTCTGCCCATCACTCTAAGGATGATAACTCGTGCTAGTATCTAGTTTGGTCCCCACTAATCTGAACAGCTCCTACCAGAAGGAACTGGTGAATTTACCGTCACGATCATTGACAATGGTCTTCAGTAGTCCATGGAGTCTTAATTGCTCTAGCAATTCTTGATTAACCCTTTTTAAGGAAGAGCTTTCTTCGTCTTTGCCTAATAATTCTTTTTGAAGATCTCAATTCTCCTCTTCTAAATTTTGATTGCGTTGAACTTTATCTTTTTCCTTCTTGATTTGCAGAAGTAATTTCTGATTATGATCTCTTAGACAAGAGATCTCTTTTTCTTTATCTGCAATAGCCTTATTGAATTCTTTCTGTATTGTCTGTGTTGATTTCTCATTTCCCTGCGACATCACCTTTGATCTTTCTCTGAAGTCTTCAGATGATGGGACCTCTGATTCTAACATCATGTTAATGTCGTGCAATTGGATTTTCTTATTTTTGTAGGAAATGTGAGAAACTTCTTTTCAGCATTTAAGATACAAGTCCCCAATGTTTCTAACCAAGGTAATCCCAAAATTAGATCACCGTCATTGCTCCACAAGGATCTAACAACAAATTGTTATATGAACTTATAATCTCCAATATTTAGTTGTAATTACTTATTTCATATTCTTTCTTATCCCAAAAGTCTAACCTTTCACCTATATTTGACTCAGGAATCATTAACTTGTTAGCAAATTCAACACTAATATAATTATTGCTTTCTGTTCGAGCAATAGAAATAGCAATATATTTTGCTTCGATTGTTCATTTTCTTCTAAATAACACTGAAGCATAAATGTTTGAAGCATAGTTTTAAAAATCGGGCTAATCGGTTTCGGAACAGGCTGGTTCACCGGTTCGGTACCAAACCCGGTCAAACCAGCAGGTAAACCGGATCGGTGATTGGTTAGTTACCGAACTGGTCGGTTGGTAACCAAACCGGTCCAGTTCGGTAACTAATCGGTCTGATCGGCCGATTTCGAACCTGACCGGGCCAGTTGGCAATTTACTGTTTTTTTTAATGTTTTTGATTTTTTTTATAAGTTTAAGTTTTAACTTTTTATTTTATATTTATTTTATATTTTATATTTTACTAACCTATCTACCTAACCTATTCCTAACCTAACTACCCAACCCAACTACAAATAACATCTACTGGTCCCCTTCAAAAGTTCATACTATTTCTTTTATATGGTATATACATGAGCAGATTACAGTATACTTTCTGCCATTTTGATATATTGACTCTTATATGGTATATACATGAGCAGATTTTGGTTATTTTGTCTTCAATGACTTGGAATCATGGATTATAATCTTGAAAATNATTCCGATTTTTAAAACTATGGTTTGAAGTACTTGGGAATCTTCCTTGTTTTTCTCCGTAAGACTCCATTTGATTTTTGTCAAAATTTTTCTTTTGTGGATGCCTCTAAAAAGTTAAATAACCCAAAAATTTAACTCTAACTCTTTTTCTTTAATATAAAGTTACCTCTTTTTTTAAAATAACTTATATATATATATATTTATTTATTTTTTAATAAATTTTAAACTCACTTCTGAGTTACCAATAAATAAGTTCTTTAATAACTTTAAAAGTACCAACTTGACTTTGATTTATAACTCAAGACCCTCTTTAACCTGAACTATAGGGATTTCCTTTGCAATCTTTTGATAGAAATAATTCCTTTGAGTGGGATTATAAAACTAACGTGGATCAATAATCTTTCAATACCTTCTCTTGATTGAAATAAGGTTTTGACTTCTTTCGATTATGAATAAAATCGTTAATTTTGGGAATTTTAATATCTTAACCCAAGCGTCCCGACTTATGAATTATGGCGGCTATTATTTGAATTGAACCATGGTTTGGACAAAACCACAATGAATTGGACGGTGGTTATGGATTTGGCCAAAAGCCATTTAGACAAAGTCCAGAAGTTGTGGCCAAAATCCTAGTGAGACAAAGTCTGAAAATAATATGGCCGAAGGCCGGATCAGACTTGCTCTGATACCAATGAAACGACAAAATCGTTTCTTAAGGAAATAACCAGCACAAATAAGCTAGATTACAATAATCCACATAAAAATAAAATATATGATTGATAAGATAAGTGATGATATTACAATGAGAATGATGCTTGTATAAATACTCATACTGGGTGCCTTTTCGTAAAGAGGCATAACCTTTCTTCAAGGTGTCTCTTCATTAAGTATTAGTTATTTAATTATTTAATATTTATTTATTATATATTTTGTTCATTAAACGATATTCAGTACCTGACTGGGGAGCATCATCATTGAGACTTGAGAGTGATACAATGTTTGGGATCCTCATCATCAAGAGTGATACAAATTCACTTTCTTGCTGCAGATCTAATATCTCCATTACTACACTAACCTTTTATGTTAACTTGTGTTTGTGAATGTTTAGGAAGAGTATGAGGACTCAGGACTTGTATTTATGGGCCTAATTTTAAGAACTTAAGCATCAGAGAACGAGTTCAAATAATGTGGTGAAATGCTTAAATAAAATATGGTTAAAGTGTTTTTTGTGAACCATGATCCCTGTCTGTAAAATTGCATAAAGTTAAACTAAGGTCTGAAATGGTATTATTTAGGGATTGCTCATAACTAGATTTTAATCCATTAATTATTGATGTTGCTTTTGTTTTGTAGCCTGATACATTTTTAAAAGTACGACCTCGTTGTGAAGCGCCTAGGCGTGATATGCTGTATCCAATGAATTACATGCCATGTCGGTTTGTGCGAATTTCTTGTTTGCGGGGGAATCCAATTGCTATTTTTTTTGTTCAGGTAAGATCTTTTTATTATATATTCAGTGGACAATTCTTTGCTTTCATAAGGGATATTAAACCCTTGAGATGCACCATTCCTTGCAGAACTCATTGTACTAACAAAAGTGAGTGGATTTTCTCAGACTCAACTATAATGTTGTTGCCCTTGACCTATGCTAGAATATCTAAATTATAATATGCCTCTCTAACAAAAACCATTTATCTTATCTTATTCATCTCTAAGTATGCGAGTTAACTTTTATTAAGGAATGATTGGAGATAACATAAAGGTTGTACTAAGTAGTTTCAGAAAGTAAAAGCTTTAATACTGTTTTGTAAACCTACAATTTTTAAATTATGATCTGCATGTTTTTTATAATTGAGTGTAAAGTAACCCCGAAATTATGAAATATATTGAAAAATCACCTTGCAGCTGTTCCATGCAATTATTTTTAACGGTAGAGTTTAAACATAGCTGCTGAAAAATTTGTTCATGATTTGATGGGGTAAAAAATATTCTTATGGCTGCTAATTAGCCATTTATTTGTTAGTGTCAAATAATCATCATAAATGCATGTAAGCTTCTTGGGGCAAGTGGAATTTCAAACTCATGAATCTCATATTATACTTTCTTAAGTGTTACTTTGCAGGGTTTATAATTATATCACATGCTGAGAGGTCATCTTAAAATTTCTAAATAAGTTGAAGCTTTATGGTGCAATATAAACTGTGTTGTACTTTAAGAAAAAATTATGGATCGATTTTGTTATGTATAGCATAAAGATGTCATACATTTCACCTAAAGAATTATGATAAATCTGTGAGATAGATGGTGTACTACTACTTATGTTTTCTTAAGTTTATAGAAATATTTTGAATCACATTTGATTGAGAAGGAATCTAAGGCAACCATCAATGGTTATTTTTATAAATAAAAGAAAGTATGATGGTTATGGAGCTATACAATATAATACATAGATGTATTGTCTATGCAAATCCTTCTTTGGAACACCAATTTTATTAGATGTGAAAAACACTATTTGTACATACTTAAATTACATGTGTAATGGACAACGACCTGCTCCTTGAAAGTATCACAGAAAGCAAACACATAAAGAAACCAAGAATAACTCAAAATTTCTGAGTTATTGCAATGTATTGCAAAGTTTAGAAATTGAAAGCTTTCTTATCTAGGGTTACAATGAGGCTGAGTCAATCAACTCTGTGAATTTGGGATAGACTGAGAAATACAATAAAGTGACATAAAGCATAAACGCGCAAAATAACATAAAGTCTCAAATGAATTTATTAATGCCTAAGTCAAATATCTAAATGACCATTATAAACTAGGTATTACTTTAACACCCTCCCTTAATGGTCAATCTACAAACTACAGCAAGTTTATCCTGAAATTTTACATGCTTTTTACGACCCAAAGACTTGGTGAAAATGTTTGCAGTTTGGTCCTCTATGGGATAGTACTACAACTCAACAATTCCATCTTCTACAAGCTGTTTGATGAAGTAGCAATGTATCTCAACGTAATTGGTAAACTTGTGGAAGACTGGATTGTTGGCTAGTTTGAGCACAACTTGATTGTCATAAAACACAGGTGTTGGCTCTATCTGCTAATCGTTATATCTGAAAGTATCCTCCTGAGCCAGACTGCCTCACATGATCGTTTCATTGCTCCTTGATATTCTGCTACTTCCTCCTGCTTCATGTTGGTCCATGTCACTGCACTTGTGCCAAGGCTGAATATATATCGAGAGGTTGATTCTCTATCATCCATGAAACCGACCCAATCTGAATCTGTATATCCACACAACCTAGGATATTTGGTTCACTGTACATAATGCCGAAGTCAAGTGTCCCTTTCACATATCTCAACACCCTCTTCATTGTAGTCCAATGCTCTGGTTTTGGTGCTGCCATGAATTTGGAAATGAAGCTCACAACATAACTCAAATCAGGCTTCTCTCTCCTGTGCTATCTCAGTTGTCTTCTTCTTCTCCTCAAGAAGGTCGACTTCCTCTCCAATGCTCACGATGATGCAAAATGAGGAACGAATGTGCCTTTATTAATTTTCTTTGTCTTTTGGATTTTTCATTAGGGTAGTTGAATGGACATCTAATAAAAGGGCCCACATTGCCTTAAATCAATGGATGAGAATAAATGCCCTTTATTTCTCTCCATAAATAATTTTCACTCAACCACCACTTAAATATATCAAAAGTTACTATAATCTCTGAAGTGAATTAAATGCTCATCTCAAGTCATTGAATATACAAGGGTCATGTCACTTTCCCCTCTTTAGTGACTTAGGCACAAAGTCACTAGGGGAACAACTTCCTAGGTACAAAAATCAACATATCAGATACTACAAGAAAAACTAACGTTTTACTAAGGCTTACTCTTAAAATCACCTTGTGCCTTTATTGCCATAGCCTAACAAACCTTATCCTAGGGAAGCCCCCCTTGAGTTGGAGAGGAGGCAACCTAAAGTGTAGAGAGGGAGTCATTGAGGTGACAGTTGGGCTCTTTGTTCTTTGGGGATTTAATCATACATGCTAGTTCAAGCTGTAACAAAACCTATCAAAGGCGGCTTTGATGATGCAGGAGGGAACCCTTAATGAACTTGCTTTCAGGGAAGGCACTCTCCTTTCGGCTATAGAGTGAGCCATTTTTAATTCTGAGATAGTGTGAGACTGTTGGGATAAGTTATTAGGATGTAATGGAGACCTTTCTTAGGTCTTTATCTTTCTATTTTTATTTCAGTTTTGTAGATGCGAGGTTTTATATAAAGAATTCTTTTTAAGTAGAATAGGTGATAGGGCAAATTGTGTTGCAACTCTCAAAACAATTTTCATGTTGGAGTCTTTATGGATATATATTTTGTTAGATTTTGTAAAGACAGTGTTAAAAATAGTGCAGCTGCGAGATCCATTCTCAGGGAGGATGGCACCCTATTTAGTTAATTGGGGGTCCTGGCCAGTTAACTAGGTAGAGTAAATCAGCAGTCTCCTGGGTTCTTGGTTCGGGACCAAGTAGGTTGATGCCATGGCAAAGTCCCTAGCATGTGGCTAGGGATCCTATATGTCTCTAGGGTATTTTGTTCTGGGACTAGACAGTTTCTTGGTTACGAGGACCAAGCAAATCCTGCAGGCTGAGACAAATACTTTTTGGTCTAGGACCAGGCAGATTCCTGGTCTGGGACCAAGGAATACTTTTTGGTCTGGGACCAGGTTGATGCCATGGCAAAGTCCCTAGCATCTGGCTAGGGATCCTATATGTCTCTAGGGTATTTTGTGGCTAGGGATCCTATATGTCTCTAGGGTATTTTGTTCTGGGACTAGACAGTTTCTTGGTTACGAGGACCAAGCAAATCCTGCAGGCTGAGACAAATACTTTTTGGTCTAGGACCAGGCAGATTCCTGGTTTGGGACCAAGGAATACTTTTTGGTCTGGGACCAGGTTGATGCCATGGCAAAGTCCCTAGCATCTGGCTAGGGATCCTATATGTCTCTAGGGTATTTTGTTCTGGGACTAGACAGTTTCTTGGTTACGAGGACCAAGCAAATCCTGCAGGCTGAGACAAATACTTTTTGGTCTAGGACCAGGCAGATTCCTGGTCTGGGACCAAGTGGTTCCTACAGGTACATACGTGGTTAGTTAACCAGGTGGATCTGTTGAAATACTGAGAGGGGGGTGAATCAATATTGGCACGATAATAAATTTTAACTTTAATCAAGAACAAGTTGCTAATCACCATTCATAGCAGCATATCATCGATATTCATGAAAAGTAACAAGATGCACAGTACACAATATTTTTACGTGGAAACCCAAGCTTTGGGAGAAAAACCACAGAAGCCTTTATAATAAAAATTTGACCCAACAGCAACTGGAATTACAAATTTTATACAACTTCTCCAGCGACAACTGAAAGGAGGCTACAACCCCCTAAGCTTCATCAGCCTGCAACAGCTCAACTCGCGAAATTGTGAGCCCTAGCACCACCCTGCCACCCTAAAGAAGAATGATCTTGAACTTCTGAACTGAACCTGTGGACCTATCAAAACTGATCAATGAACTCACTGCTGATAACCCTCTGCTCATAACCCTGTAACTTTATTACTGTCATGTCACCACATTTTTGTTATGTCATCATCTAATTGTATACTGAGAAAATCTCTGAATATATCACTGTATAATCATCAAGTCACTGTGCACTGAACAAGTCACTATGTATCATTGTTTACCTCTGTGAAGTCTTCACACAATACACACTGTTCATAATACATGTGTATTATGACAGTGATACATGTGTGTATCACTGTTATCTCCCACATCACTATATCACAAACTTGACATCACATCACTCTTGCACATCACTATGTAAATTTGCATGTTACTGTCATCTTTTCACTGTCACAAACTGTACATATACACAGTCACTGTACATACCCTTTACTGTTCATTTCATCACCACTTGTATATTTTAATGTGTCAAAAACATTTCTAACTCTTCACTGTGTAATGATTGCATCACTGTACATTTAATGAATCACTGTGTAATGATTGCATCACTGAATGCTAACCAGTCACTGTATGAAGATCACACCGTTGTTTGCTAACCAGTCACTGTATGAAGATCATACTGTTGTTTGCTAACTAAGTCTACTCGTTGTGTAAATATTGCATCAGTTAACATGCCTTGCAAAGAAGACAAGTTTGTGTATCAAACTCAGGCCTGTAACAAAAAGGAGACTTCACAAACTAGCTGCTGTAGTGATCTTCGGACTGTTGACTTCAAAACCTCTGACTGTTAGCAGCAACACTTCTAAGTTCAGGACTGTCAAAGCTTGGACTTGAGACTTGTGACAACTGGATGCACCTCAGACTGCTGCAATTTTGGACTATTGCAGTGAACTCCCTTAAAAAAATTGAACTGTGGGCTCCTCCAAAGTTGACAGACTACTCCTTCCGGACTTCGTGACTGTGGAAATAAGATGTGAACTGTAGCATGAAGATAGTGTAGCATCATCAACTGTAAAAGCTTTACCCCAAAAAGAACTTTCTGATGAGAATTTCGGGACTGAGGCAGCCTCAATTAGCTTCCACGAACTTGCCTCAGTCAATCAACGAATTCACTTGCTTGCACACTTCCCATTTGTGTGTAATGAGTGTGTTATATATATACATGTGTGGGAGTTAATCATAATGTTTTAATTAATTTAAAAAACTTCCAGGCAGTGAGTGAGCCGACCTCTAAATTTGTTTATTTCAAATTCAATTTAATTCATTAATAACTCATTAGATTTCAAAAAATCAAATCTCCTCAACTGTGAGGAGTTAGAGAATGCTCCACATATCAATGGAAAGGGCTTGACGAGGACTAACACCTTATGGTGGGCTTATTAGCAAATACATGGTCGAATGCCCTTAAAACTTCAAATTGGTCAGGACGTCAAAGATCCCACACATGAGCGTGCCAAAGACTAAATCATAAACCAAGTCAAGTCAAAGGGTCATCAATAACAACCAAGGTCAAGGTCTTCAAGCTTCATTAAGTATGTCATTTTTTTTAACAAGAACGGATAATATTTTTTTTTTAAAGAAATTTCCAGGACTGTAGAAGCAATTGCCATCTCAGCCAATTACAATCAACAAGGTGTGTCATCTACAAAAGGAACAAAGAATAAGCAGTCTTCTTACAAAAAAGAGGAGCTCCAAGAAATTCACTCTTAAGGAATTGGCTGATATTCACTAGGTTCTCCATTGAGACTGAGATGACCTTGTGCCAGCAAGTAGGCATTATTAGCCATATAATCCGCCCTTCTATTTAAATCTCGCAAAATATGAAAGGATTCAACCTTTTCGAACTCTTTTATTGACATTCGGATTCTCTTTAGAATTTTATTCAAAACTGAGTTATTAAATTGCCCTTCTGAATTAATCAATTTAATCAACAGTTCAGAATCTCCATATATTTGTATTGACTGGAACCCGACCTCCTTTGCAATTTGGCACGCCTTGAGAAGGCTATAACATTCTGCCTGGTTATTTGACATGAATCCAGGCCCCCAGCTGTAGCATGTTTCAATTTGCCGATTAGGTGAGATTAACAGCCCCCTAGCCCAGGATGTCCCAGGATTTCCCTTGGACGCTCCATTAAAAAAAATACGAGTAGAAGAGGACTTCTTCCAGCTGTCAGCAAATTCTGCCTTTGAGCATCGAATTTTCCACGAAGGGATGCAACACGGTTTGTGGGAGAGTAATTTACGGTTGCCCATAGTGCGATTCCCAAGCCACTCATTGACTTTGTCTGGCAACATTGACAGAGATGAAGAATTGCCAATCGATTCTGTTATAAGGAATTTAATTGTGGATGCAACTTGAGCTGGAGTCGACTGCTTATTACTGAAAATCCCGTCATTCCTAACTAGCCACAACTTCCACTAGATATACTTCGGGATTAACTGCCAGACTTTTTTCCAATCCACGATTTTTACATTATCATCTGTTTTCCATTCTTGCTAGGGAATTTGCTCTTGCCAGGAGCAAAGGAGCAAAAGAGTTCTACTACAGAGATTTGGAAAGGAGCTGAAACAGAAAGGCCACCGAGGACCAGCTCCCACACCTGATGAGAAAATTCACAATCAATAAACAAATGATCAGAAGTTTCACTGGCTGCTTGGCAGAGATAGCAGCGATACGGTCCATGAAACCCACGTTTGCTTAAATTTTCTCCCGACAACACCCTTTTGTGCATTGGCAACCAGGTGAAAAAGTTCACCTTGGGGAGGCATAGTGGAGACCACACCGATTTCCAAGTCGCTGGAGATAATCTGGAAGCCAAGGGGACTTGCAGAGAAGAGAAATCACGCGTTGCTGAATAAAAACCTGAGCAGCCCCATCCCCACTCATCTTTAAAGTAGTGATTTATAGGAGCCAGACCGGATAAGGATGAAAATAGCAATTGCTATTGTTGAGAAAGGTACTCCAGGATCTCAGGAAGGCTCCATCCGTCCCAATTCCCATCCCTGTCCCATTTACAAATATCTGCAAGTCGAAGAAAGCCTTTGTTGATTAACTAGTTCTTGATCTCACTCAACAAATTAATAGAGGATAGAGGCGGATTTCCGAGAATTTTATCATCCCATAAAAAAAATCCTTTTCCCACTACCAGGGATTCTATAAAGATGTTGATGGAAATTGTCAATTCCTCTTCTATAGAGATTCCAAATTGCAGTCCCTGAGGGGATGGAAGAAGATTTTATATTTCTCAGAGAATTTCCCTTGAGGTATTTTTTCCTAAAAATCTTGCTAACAGGATGATTTTTATCTGCATATAACTGCTAGATAAGCTTTCCTCCCATTGCAAAGTTTACCAATTCAGGGTCCCGGATTTGCAAACCACCCTCTGAGATAGGTCTTTTGAGTATTTCCCAACTGACCAAGTGCATCTTCTGTTGATTACCTTTGGAACCCTCCCAAAGAAAATCTCGAAGGAGTTTAGAAATTTTGGCCGTAATGGATTTAGGGGCAAGGAGCAAAGAAAACTGAAATATGGGGAGAGCAGAGAGGACAGACTTAATCAGAATCGATTTCCCAGACTTCGTAAGCCATTGACCGCCCCAAGAAACTATTTTAGATTTTAGTTTACAAAGCACCTCCAGCCATAGTGAAGGAGGGCTAGGACCCAAGGTCAAGGGAAGGCCCAAATAGTTGATCTTATCCCAATTAGAAAAACCGGGCAATCCCAATGAATGAGAAATTCTAAGAAGAGACAAGTGATCAACGTTCCAACAATAAACAACACTCTTACTTTTGTTAATCAAACCTCCTGAAGATGAGCATAAATTTTGAAGAATTACATTGAAGGCCCGAGCTATATTAAGAGATGCCCCTCCCAATAAGAGAGAGTCATCAACAAAAAGGGCATGATTTATAGAATCCACACCACTTGCGATCTTAATACCAGGGAGAGAGCTAATATTCAGTTCAGCTGAAAGTTTTCTGCTTAAAGCTTCTGCCATCAAAATGTAAAGAAAAGGAGACAAGGGGCACCCTTGACGAAGACCTCTAGTGGCTTGAAAGAAATTTGCTGGTCTTCCATTAACTAGAGGTGCAATCCACGGCCTATCAGCGCATGCTTTTATTAGGCGGACAAACTCTGCACTAAAGCCAAAAGAGATAAGAACATGATAGAGGAAGGATAGCTTGACCCAATCAAATGCATTTTTCATATCTAGCTTGATGAGCATGCCTTCTTCTTTCCTTTGAAAGCTAGAATGAAGGGCATCCTGAACTTGGATCACATTATCAATCAAATGCCTTCCTTTAACGAACCCCCCTTGGAGAGGAGAGATTAAAGATCCTATAACAGAGGTTTCAGTCTATTGGCTAAGAGTTTGGCCAAGATTTTATATGAAGCATTACAAAGTGAGATGGGTCGGAATCTATCAAAAGATGTAGGGTTGACTTCCTTTGGAATTAAGGCCAGAAAGGTAGAATTTCTTCTTCCTCCCACTTTGGCTTTTTTGAGAAAAGGCTGAGATCATTCGAAGGAGATCAGATTTAATAATGTACCAGCAAGCTCTGTAGAAATGAATGGAAAACCCATCCGGCCCAGGGTCTTTGTTCGGCTCCATACCCCAAATCACATCTACAACTTCTTGTTCAGAGAATGGTTTCACAAGTTCAGCATTATCCTCATGACCGACCAAAGGAATGCTGGATAGAAAATCAGCATTCATATTTCCATCTGAATTATTATCCTCTTGAAACAATTGATGGAAATGTGAATTGGCAGCTTGTAGTAATAGCTTTTGACCTTTGATTGTATCTCCATCACTAGTGCAAATTTCAGCTATATGGTTTCGAAAGATCCTGGACTTGCATTGTCGGTGAAAAAATGCAGAGTTTTTGTCTCCAACGAGTAAGCATAAACTTCGGCATTTGAGACGAAGATGCTCTTCCTCCGGACGAAAGGAAAGGAAAGAGGAAGCTTGCACTGTCTGCTCAACAACTAATTGAGGCTTGAAAATTACGCAGTTTTCCATGTTGAGTTGAATCTCAGCTAGAGCCTAGATTGACGCTTCCCTACAAGTCGTTGGGTTAGAAAATGGGATTTTAATCCACCTCTTCAGAGCGATTTTGGTAAGCTTTAACTTTTGTACCTAGACAAAGTTGGGAGAGCCTGCAATATATTGAGACCAAACTTGTGTTACAATATCCCATAATCCCTCCCTTTCGATCCAAAGTGGACTAAACCGAACCGGGATGGGTCCTAGATTTTCTTCCTTTTCAACCTGAAGAGAAATTGGGTGTTGATCGGAGGTAATTTTTGGCAGGATTTTTGAAGAAATTATAATATTGGCATCCATTAACAAGCTTTGGACAAGGAACTTGTCCAATCTAGCAGAGATTCGAGAAATCCACACTCCATTGTTGGTCCAGGTAAACCACCCCTTCTTGGGCTTGAGGTCGAGGAGATCATTGGATTGAAGTAAGGAGTCCACGACAACCTGTAGAGGATCCTTGCCCCTATGACCTCCACATTTTTCCTTAGGATCGAGAATTATATTAAGATCACCAACCACTATTATATTTGTGGGAGAGTGAGTATCCAAATATTCAGAGAGAGTATTCCGACAGATTTTCTTTTCAAGAAGATTTACTTGAACGTAGAGATTGAAGAGAGAAATGAATATTTTGCTAGATACTTGATGTAATTCAGTGAAAATCCAGTGCTGGGTTGCATACGAGGATTTAAGGAGAAATTTACCCTCTGACCATAACGTTGCTAGGCCCCTAGAAGTGCCCCGGGCACTAACAACCTTACCTGCATTCTTATTCCACTTTGACTTGCTGATAGATAAGAGGGCTTCCTCTTCTATCTTAGTTTCTTGGAGCAGTAGGATGTCGGAAGGTTACATTTTAAGAAGGTCTTTAACTGCTTCAGCCTTCAATGAATTTCGCAAGCCCCTACAATTCCAAGAAATGAGCTGCATTATTTACCCGAGGAAGAGGGAGTAGCACCACCTTTTAGGGGTCTATTTCGCTTAATTCTTCCAAATGACAGTTTGATGGTTGCCTGACTACCCTGCATCTTAAGCCTCTCAGCTTCTTCTTCTTTGATCTCTTTACGGGACTTTCTTCCTGCCTTTTTTGTGAAATGCTCATCTTCCTTCGAAGAGTCAAAAGACTCAACAGGTTTCTTCTTAAGAGCTTCTGCATAGGAGGGGGAAGTAGTTGTTCTGATGGGAGATAGAACATGCATGTTGGCATCTTCACTAAGCGGTCCTAAGCACTCTAGAGTAGTATCCTGAGGCCCTCTATTTGCTTCTACCTCTTCATTATGAAATTCAGATTGTTGAACCTCACCATCTTCGAGAATAAGAGTGTTCTGTTCATCCACAGAACTTAACACAACAAAGGGATTTGGAGAGATAATAGCATTTCCCTCAACTTGAGATTTTGGAGATTTAATCACAATTGGAAGAGGTCTATTTCCAGCATGTCCACCTTTTCCCTTCACATGTTTAGAAGTACTGACTTTTTGAGCTTGAGACCATTGATTTGTCTTTTCTTTTTCAGGTTCTTCTATTGATTTTTTTTTTGTAGTTGCGAGCAAAATGGCCATATTCATGGCAGGAGCGGCACTTGAAGGGGAGCTGCTCATAGTCAAGCTCATGAATATGAGACCAATCAACAAGATTGAGCTTGATTGCCTTAGGAAGCCCTATCTCCAAGTTGACTTCAACACAAATGCAGGCGCATGAATATTGATCTTTCATTTCTGCTCTGTCAATGTATTTCCCGAGCTTATTTTCGATAGCTTCCAACGATTCTGAATTCCAGCAGTGGAGTGGAAGATGGGGGAGCCTGACCCAGACAGGGACAGCAGACGGGACATCTTGAGTAGGATCAAAATCAGGAGTCCACATATTCAGGTAGAGCCCTTGAGGACCCATAAAATAAGGACCATTCTGAAAAATTAGATCTCAATCAGCAGCCGATTCCACCACAAAAACGAAGTAGTCTTTGCCCACAAAATGGTTACGGATTCTATCAGAGACCAGGGGTCTCCAATTTTGTTGAACCCAACTTTCTATGGCCTTCGGGGATGGCCACAGCCTTGTAAATTGACCAATTAAACCTCATTCTGCTAGGTTCAAGGCAGTCCGACAAGGACGTTCAACCAAAAGGTCAACATAAGGGATTTCCGTTTTCTTTACAAAGGTCTGGACTAATGGACTGCCCTTCCTCTTCCCACATGAAGCAATGAGACGTTTGAATGCATCAATCTTAGGAGGGAGAGGGGGGAGAACTAATGGACTGCCCTTCCTCTTCCCACATGAAGCAATGAGACGTTTGAATGCATCAATCTCAGGAGGGAGAGGGGGGAGACCCCCTCCAGAGGCCATTGGGAACAATCAGACTGACCCTCTGTCAATGAAAACAGAGCAGAAGCTTCTAAATCAAAGCCTAGGAGAATTAATGTTGGTTCAGCAGAAAATACAAACCAATGGATCATTATTGACGAATAGAAGAGGCTCCAAGCTCCAACGAGAATGAGAAATGCAAGAGCAACGATCTTTCTCAGCGTTGCACTAGGCTCTGGAGAGCAAGCAACGGTCCAATGAGCCGTTCTTGACAATTAGAACAAGCTTAAGCGAGATGAAGAATGCAAGAGCGTTCTAGTTCAACACGACACCAAGCAAGCAAGCAATGATCCTGGACAATAAAAAAGAAGGCCAAATCCTGCAAAGAAACCGTCACTGGGTTGATAAGAAGAACGATCCTCCACCAGGAGCTCTGGCTGGGAACGATCCTTCACGAAGGGGCTATCACCAGAACGCAGAAGCAGAAATCTACCGGAAAAGAGTCGAAGAACCAGATTGCTGAAAAAATTGAAAATATTCTTGGAGTGAATTCTCAGATTCAGTGTCATAAGCTTTTTACCAAAACTTATAAATTATCATTAAGTATGTCATTTTAAATGACCACATAATGGGTCATTTCTTCTTGTCTAGAGTATGGGCTTCATCAATAGGCTAAGACATCAGGAGGGGCACAAGGCAAATTGTGTGAGAGTTTCAAATACCAAGCTACCATATGACCAATAAAGAGTCCTCAAACAAGCACTCAAGCACATGACCAAGCTACCACATGACCATAACAAATACAAGGAGATACATAGACCATCAATTGGACTTCAAAGGGGACTAAGGCACATCTGGGGAGGCTCTAACAAGTTAATGGGTAGCTGGGGCTTTTGCCATTGTCCCAAGGCCTCCAAGGGCTTCAATCTTGGGCTTGGGCAACTATAAAAGGGCTCCTTTGACTTTGGCAACTACATAGTCAACACACCAACCCTAGACTCTCACGCACTTGTTGACATCAATGACTAGACACTGTTGGCATCAATGACAACTTAATCAACAATCTACCCTTTTGTCACTGATGACAACACCAAAGCTCCCCTGAGAACAAACTCCCCCTTTGTTCACAACTTTTCTCCCCCCTTTGCATCAATGGCAAAGGGTACTCCTCTTGGCAGCACTTCTCCCCTTATCATACTATTGTTTAGTTGAAGATGGACCAATTTAATTAGCAGACAATATGACTCCCAATTTTCTTCGGATGTACTCAAAGGTCTCTCTAGGGTGAGGCTTAGTAAAGATATCTGCAATCTGCTCTTTTGTCCCAATATATTCCAACTTGATATGTTTGTTTGTGACTTGCTCCCGGAGAAAATGAAACTTGATGGGAATATGCTTTATCTTGGAGTGCATGACCGGATTCTTGGAAATATTGATGGCACTCATGTTGTCACATAAAATTGGAATTGGCTCATCACATGTCACTTGTATGTCTTGCAGGTTTTGTTTCATCCAAAGAATTTGAGTACAACAAGTTGCAACAACTATATATTCTGCTTCGGCGGTTGATAAGGAAACTGAAGATTGTTGTTTGCTCGACCAAGATACTAGATAGTCACCTAAGAAGAATGCTGTACCACTGGTGCTTCTTCTGTTGTCAAGATATCCCACCCAATCTGCATTTGAGTAAGCTACCAATGTTAGCTTATTTTCTTTTGGGTACCATAATCCAAAATCCATAGTTCCCTTAAGATATTTGAAGATCCTTTTGACTACAATAATTTGAGTTTCCATGGGAGTAGCTTGGAATCTTGCAACTTGTCCAACGACTTGCATCACGTCTGGCCTTGAGGCTGTTACATAGAGTAGACTACCAATCATTGACCTATTAAGCCTTTGATTAACTTCTTTAGATTCATCTTCCTTGCTTAGCTTACAACCAACGACCATAGGAGTACTCACAGGTTTACAATCTTCCATTGAATTTCTTCAACATTTCCTTGATGTATTTTGTCTGGGTAATCAAAATGCCTTCTGTTCGTTGAGATATCTGAAGTCCCAAGAAGAAGGTTAATTCGCCAAGCAAAGACATTTCAAACTCTTTCTGCATGTCCTTAGCAAACTGTTGACTTAGTGAATCATCATCGCTTCCAAAGATAATATCATCAACATACACTTCAATAATTTGTATGCTATCGTAGTCCTGCTTGATATACAAATTGCTGTCTGCTCTTCCCCTTTTAAAACTTTGTTGCTGTAAGTATATATCCAACCTGGAGTACCAAGCTCAAGGGCTTGCTTTAAGCCATATAAATCCCTTTTGAGTCTGCACACATGGTCCTTGTTTTCTGAAAGTTGAAACCCTTATGGTTTGATGTAGATTTCTTCTTCTAATTCACCATTCAGAAACGCTGATTTTACATCCATCTGATACACCTTGATATCTTTGGAGCAAGCATAAGCCAATATCATTCTGGCTACTGGTGCAAATGTTTCTTCAAAGTTTATTCCTTCAATTTGAGCATATCCTTTACAAACCAATTGGGCCTTGTTTCTGATTACCTGTCCATTTTCATTCATCTTATTTCTGAAGACCCACTTGGTGCCAATCACATTTTTTTCTTGGTGCTAGGAACGAGTTCCCATGTTTCGTTTTTCTCTATTTGTCTAGTTCTTCTTCCATTGCCTTGACCCAATGTGCCTCTATTCTGACGTCTGCAAAATTGCTTGTCTCAACTGTAGACAAAAATGAGAAATGTACTTGCTACATTCATTCCAGATTGTCTTCTTCTAGTTTTTATTCCAGCTCTTTTGTCACCAATAATTAAGTCTGATGGATGATTCTTTTGATTCCAGTTCTTAGGGATCTGTTGATCTTTCTATTGTTCTTGTTCCATTGCTGGTTGATTCTATTCTTCATCCTCAGTAGGTTGTTCTTCATTCTCATCTACTTGTTTTTCCATTTTAATTTCTTCTTTTTCTTTCTGATAAAAAACTTCCCTTTCTTCCTTTTCTTCATCTTCTGGGTCTTCTCTGGATGATGTTAGTCTGGTCTCATCTATTTTCACGTTGATGCTTTTGATCATCTTGTTCAGTCTAAAATTGTAGCATTTGTAAGCCTTCCTTTTGGACGAATATCCAACAAATATGCCCTCGTCTACTCAAGAATCAAATTTTCAATCTTCTTGTCTTCTCTTTTGATGCATCACTTGCTTCCAAACACTCTAAAATTTTGCACATTTGCTGCTCTTCTTGTCCATAGCTCATAGGGAGTATTATCATTTTTACTTCTAAGTAATCCTCTGTTCATGATGTGTACTAATGTATGAACTGCTTGCGTCCAAAATCTATCATTCAACATGGTCCTAGCCATCTCCATCACTAATCTATTCTTTCTTTTGACAACCCCATTTTGCTGAGGTGTTCTGGCTACTGAAAACTGTGTTTTTATTCCAAGCTCTTCACAGTATTTGTTGAATTCATCTGAAGTGATTTATCCACCATTATCAGATCTGAGGCACTTGATTCGTGATGCTGTTTCATTTTCAACCAGTTCCTTGAAAATTTTAAAACATCCAAAAGCTTTTGACTTCCTATGAGAAGACATACCCAGGTTATCCTGGTATAGTCATCAATAAGTAGCGTAAAGTATTGTTCACCATTCAGCCCTCTACTTCTTGTTGGCCTGCATAAATCAGTGTGAACGAGCTCTAGAGGTTTTGTAGAAGAGTGCTCATTTGTCTTGAAATTGAATCTTGTTTGTTTTCCATGTTGACAATGTTCACATATAGCATTAGAAGGTTTTGTAATTTCCGACATATTTCTTATTGCTTGGTTTTTGTAAATTTTGACCAAGTTGTCAAAATGTATATGCCCCATTCTTCTATGCCAAAGCCAACTCTTGTCCTCCTTTCCCAAGTGACAATTTTCGGACTCGATCTTGTCTAAAACATATATATTGTTAGGAGTCCTATTGGCTGTGGCTACTAACTTTCTAGATCCTTCTTTCCTTATTCTGCATTCCCTTGAGTTGAAGAGGAGTTCATGTCCTTGATCACACATCTGGCTAACACTCAATAGATTATGCTTCATATTATCTACAAGTAAGACGTTTTCAACCAGGGAATTTTTACTTCTAAGCTTCACTGTGCGCTTCCCCAATACTTTTGCTGAATTGTTGTTTCGAAAGACGTAGATTCTTTATCCTTTTCAATATTAACAAAAACACTTTTGTTACCAATCATATGCTTGGAGCAACCGCTATCAACATACCATTCACCATTGCTGTTATTCTGGGCTTGAAGAGAAATTCCACATTCATGAATATTCAAGTTGTCCTTACATTTGATCCATACCTTTTGATGTTCTCCCTTTTGATTGTTGGACATTTGCTCATTTCTTACTGTTGTTACTACCATTTTGCAATCTCTGGCTATACTTCCAAAGTTGTTACACTTATAACATTCTACCTCAAAGATCCCACACATGAGGGTGCCAAAGACCAAATCATAAACCAAGTCAAGTCAAAGGGTTATCAATAACAACCAAGGTACCTTAGGGCCCCTAGCAGTCTCCTGGGGTTCTTGGTCCGGGACCAAGCAAGTTGATGCCATGGCAAAGTCCCTAGCATGTGGCTAGGGACCCTATATGTCTCTAGGGTTGTTTTGTTTAGGACCAGACAGTTTCTTGGTCACGAGGGCAAAGCAGATCCTGCAAGCTGAGACAAAGACTTCTTGGTCTGGGACCAGGTAGATTCCTAGTCTGAGACTAGGCGGATTCCTAGTTTGGGACCAAGTGGTTCCTGCAGGTACATACATGGTTAGTTAACCAGGTGGATCTTGGTCACTTGACCAAGATGATGATGTGTGATGTCCTCTTCTCCTAAACGGTCATTGCTAGGTTGTTTCTCAAGGGATTAGCTGTTGAAAATTTACCAAGGAAGTGTTTGTCCACCTTGTGATGCCTTTGGGTGGACATGGACACTTAAAAATTGTGGTTCCTAACACTTTTTAAAGTGAGAATAATTTTATTTATAAAGTGACTTTCAAAAGTGAGTTTGAGTCATTAAATTTTAAAAAGTGACTTTATGAGAATTAAAAAAGGTGGGTGAGTATTAAATGACTCAATTAATATTTAAAAGCGAGTAAATGCTTTTAATGGGAAGTTTTAGTTATGGCCCTAGATCTCATTTAGTTAATTTTTAATCTAAGCTATTGATTTTGAGATGGTGGTTACTCAAACAAAAAGGCTAGGGAAAGGCATGTGAGAGATCATTGTTCATTTTCACAAAAGATATTTTTGAGAGAGAAGAAGAGCAAGAGAAAAATACAAGGGTTTGAAGAGATTTCATTCTAGAGACAGATAGAGAGCATAAAATTCTTGCACAAATTCCAAAGTGAGGAAGAGTAGAGTTTTGGCACGTTTCTTAAGACAAAACCGTACATTAGAATATGTACAGCAGCGTACCTACAACAGGGACAAATTTTGAGGCTGAAATTTGATAGGTCGTACAACAGGTACAAACCGTACATGTGCGAATTTCGAGGTTGGAATTCTTGTAGCTGTTAGCATGAATTTCAAGGTCCGTACAACAGAGTTTGCAGACCGTAGAGTCGCACGTGTGGAGGCCGTATAGGCTGGAAATTTCAGGAAGTTCCTACAACATTTATGATTTTTTAGAGTGATTTTGGCACATTTTTTCTTAGAAGAAAAAGAGAGATAAGTACTGCTGTAATTTATTTCTAAATTTGTCTGATGAAATAAAATTTTCTCTGAAGAACAGGTTTTCCGTTCGGGGTTTTATCCAAGACCAATTGGTCAAAAACATCGAGTCTAAAATTTCATGTGTGGCTGAAATATTTTTCTGAGATTGAAAAGTTAGACTGGTAGAATTTTTTCTGAGTTTGCAAAAGTTGAAATTCTCTCATGTGTTTCAAGTTTTCAAGTTAAATTTTTTATTTTTTATATGAACATGCATACTGGGTTTGGGCATTAAACCATATGTAGTGAACTGAAACTGAAACCGGGTTGTGGTTACAAAAATTTTCATGGTATCATAGCACAAGTGAAGGCTGAAAATGAAACTCAGGAATACATTTCCGACTTGGAGAGATAAAGGGGAAACATGGTTTTGAGAAGAAAAAGGTTTTTTCGACTGATTTGTGATTATGGCTACCGGTCTTAGGATAGAAGATAGGCTGGGTGGGGCTGTAAATTTTAGCCCATGGAAATCTAGAATGGTGTTGATCCTATAGGATAGTGAACTATGTGAGATAGTAAATAGTAATACAGCCAATCCAGTGACTGTTCCTACAGATGCAGCAGCTAAAGTCGTATGTGACAAGAAGGACATAAAGGCTAAAAGAATCCTTCTTGATGCAATAAAAGACCATGTGATTCCACATGTATTAGGTAAAGACTATGCTCATCAGATGTGGACTGCTTTGACTAACCTTTACCAGAGTTCCAATGAAAATCGAAAAATGGTGTTAACGGAGAAGTTAAAGAGCATTTAGATGAACAGGGGTGAGAACATGACTGATTACCTCACTAGGATTACACAGGTTCGTGATGAGCTTGGAGCTGTTGGGGAGGTGATACAGGGTACCGAGTTGGTATGTACAACTTTGATTGGCGTGACAAAGCCATGGGCTGTATTTGTGGAGTCAGTGGTTGCTCGTGAGCACATGCCTTCATGGGATTGTCTTTGGGACGACTTCATTCAAGAGGAGACTTGGATAGGGTATGTTTAATGGAGTACATCTCATAGCAAGGAAGATGAGAAGGTGGCATTAGCAACGAAGGGTAAGAAGAAGAAGTTCAAGAATGGTTCCAAGGATGGAACCAAGCAACATGATGGTGAGAAGAAGGACATGAGAAAAGTGAAATGCTCTGCTTGTCAGAAGTTTGGGCATTATGCTGGACAATGCCCAAACAAGAAGAGAAGATACAACATACAACAACGCCAACAAAGATTGATGAGTATCCTGCTAGATTTGAGAGAGAGTTTTCTCTCTTTGCTGGTGGTTGTAGAGAGAGAGTATCATCCATCACCAGCAGGGATATTGAGGACTAGACTGAGCATTTTATGATCGTTGGGCATTCACGGAGTGCTTCCTTTACTCCCTCCACATGGTACATTGACAGTGGAGCTTCGAGTCATATGATAGGTGTTCGAGACATGTTCACTGAGATTTCAGAGACAAGCTTGGAGTTGGAGGTAATGTTGGGTGATGATATAATGGTGAAAGCAGTTGGGCGTGGGACAATCTGCTTTGATAGGGAGTCCATGGAGCCCATGTTACTGAGGGATGTCTTGTACGTCCTTGGGTTGAAGTTCAGTTTCCATGATTGAGGACAGAGGCTTTGGGGTATATGTCCTAAATGGAAAAGTTCATATCTTTCCCAGAGCAAAGGGACCATCTGCTTCATATGCGACTGGAGTTAGATGTGGGAAATTGTACAAGCTTCTCTTCCAGCCACATCATGCATTGGCACACACAGAGCAGTAGTGAGTTGTGTGAGTTATGTCACAGGAGGATGGCCCACCTTCATCATTCAACTTTGAGGATGCTAAGAGACATGACTAAAGGTTTGCTAGATTTTAGCACAAAGCAGAGTGGTATATGCAGAGGGTGTGCTTTGGGAAAGTACACCAAGACTGTTTTTTTGAGTAGTGACAACAGATCAGAGGGAGTGCTTGATTTGATTAATTCAGACTTGTGTGGTCCCATGTCATCTACCTCCTTAGCAGGTTTTGAGTACTACATCAGGTTCATCGATGATTATTCCTGGAAGACCTGGATCTACTTTTTGAGAAGCAAGAAGTCAGAGGAGGTCTTGCTTCGGTTCCAAGAGTTCAAAGCTCTTGTGGAGAATCAGATAGGAAAGAAGATTAAGGTACTTAAATCAGATAATTGTGAGTATACCTCCAATGCTTTCGATGATTTTTGTCGATAGGAGGGCATTAGGAGGCAATTGACAGTTCCTTACACTCCACAGCAGAATTGAGTGGTTGGAAGGAAAAACCGTGCGATAATGGTTACATCTAGAGCCATGCTGCATGATCAGAGTCTTCCTTTCTTCCTATGGGCTTAGGCCTATAGCACAACTGTTTTTGTTCAGAACAGGATTCCGCAAAACTTTTGAGGAGATGTTCACCAGGAAGAAGCTTGAGATAGGCCACTTCTGCATTTTTGGATGCCCTACATATTCCCATGTCCCATCTGAGAAGAGGACAAAGTTGGAGGCTACTAGAGAGGGGTATTTTTGTTGGCTGTTATGAGATTTCAAAGGCGTTTCACATATACCTTCCTGCACAGAGGAAAGTTGTGGTGAGGAGGGAGGTGAGATTTGAGGAGGAGCGGGTCTTTAGAAAGTCTTGAGAGTCAGAGGAGGAGCAACAGGAGGTTACTACTCCATAGGTGACAACATCACAAAGTTCAGTGTGTCAGGGCACAGGGTCACGGGTCTCAGGAGTGACTGGGTCACACGTCTCAGGAGTGACTGGGTCATAGGTTGGAGGTCCATCAGTTTCAGGGACTCAGTTTACAGGGACAGGTTCACGGATCACAGGTTCACATGTTTCACTTTCATGTGATTCAAGCACACATGGTATAGGTTCAAGTTCACCACGTACATGATCTCAGACCACAGGTACTTCTTCAGGGGAGACAGTCGTCAGATGAGGATGTAGAGGAGTGTTTGCCACAAGAAGCTACTTCCAAGAAAAGAAATCCAAGTTGGCCTGAGGAGTTTGTGAAGGAAGCTTAGGATTCTGTAGGGCCACCTAGGAGGGAGGTCAGAGAGAGCAGGGCACCAAAGAGATTTTCCAGTTACATGGCGGTGGTGACCATCTTGCGTGAGTTCGAGCCTACTACTTATGAGGAGGCATCCACACATCAGGTTTGGAGAGATGCCATGATGGAAGAGTACAATTCCATCATGAAGAATGGTGCGTGGGAGGTTGTTCCGAGACCAGAGAGGAAGTCAGTTGTGACTTTCAAGTGGCTCTAGAAAATCAAGCATGTTGCAGATGGTGACATCGAGATGTACAAAGCTCGGTTTGTAGCATGTGGGTTCTCACAGGTAGAGGGAGTTGATTATGACGAGACCTTTGCGTCGGTTGCTAGATTTTCTTTGATTAGAGACGGGTTGGAGGATACATCAAATGGATGTATAGATCGCTTTTCTCAATGGTCTTCTACAGGAGGAGGTATATCTAGATCAACCACATGGCTTTGAGATTCATGAGAGCTAGTCTCATGTGTGTAGGATGAAAAATGCCTTATATGGTCCGAAGCAAGCCCCTCGGGGTTGGTACTTGAGGATTGATTCATATTTGCTTTCGATTGGGTTTCAAAAGAGTGAGGCTGATCCCAACCTATACTTAATTGTGGTTGGAACTTATTCTTCTGCTATATGTTGATGATTTGTTCATCACAGAAGGAGAGCACATGATTGAAGCATGCACAAAAGATCTTGCTTCAGAGTTTGAGATGACATACCTTGGGTTGATGCATTACTACTTGGCATGGCGGTGTGGCAGGAGGATGGACATGTTTTCCTAGGACAAGGAAAATATGTTGCAGATGTTTTGAAGAGAATTCGGATGGAGGAGTGCAGGCCCATGTCCACACCCATGATCACTAACTTGAAGAAGCTTCATGCTTCTGAGGGAGAGTTGGTGGATCCTACTTTGTATTGTCAACTTATTGGTTCGTTAATGTATCTGGTCAACACCAGACCAAATTTGAGTTTTGCGGTGAACACTCTCAGTCAGTTCCTGGTGGAGCCCAAGAGAGTGCACTGGATAACCACAAAACACATTTTGAGATACCTTGTTGGGACAGTAGACTATGGTCTGGACTATAGGAGGTCGAATGGAGTGGGCTTGGTTGGTTTCGCAGATTCAGATTGGGCATGAGTGCCCGAAAGAGCACTTCCGGTTGTAGTTTCAGTTTGGGCTCGGCAGTTGTGTCATGGTTGAGTCGGAAGCAAAAGTTTGTTGCTTTGAGTTTTGCTAAGGCTGAATACATGGCTACTAGTTAGGCTAGTTGCAAGGCATTGTTGCTTTGCACGTTGACGGCAGACTTATTTGGTCAGGACCTGAGGCCTACTTTTATTCATTGTGATAATCAGAGTTGCATCAGGCTCTCGGAGAATCCGGTGTTTAATGATAGGTCAAAGCATATTGAGATAAGATATCACTTCATTAGAGACTATGTTCAGAGAGTAGCTGTGGAGTTGCAGTACTTTTTTACTGATGAGCAGGTAACAAATATTCTCACGAAGTCTTTGGGAAGAGGGAAGCATATTCATTTCAGAGACAAGACAGGGGTGGTGAAGAACACTTTCCTCGGTAAGAGGGGGTGTTTAAATTTTACCAAGGAAGTGGTTGTCCACCTTGAGATGCCTTGGGGTGGACATGGACACTTAAAAGTTGTGGTCCCTAGCACTTTTTAAAGTGAGAATAACTTTATATATAAAGTGACTTTTATGAGTGAGAATAACTTTATTTATAAAGTTACTTTTAAGAGTGAGTTTAAGTCATTAAATTTTAAAAAGTGACTTTATGAGAATTAAAAAAGGTGGGTGAGTATTAAATGACTCATTTAATATTTAAAAGTGAGTAAATGCTTTTAATGGGAAAAAGTGAGTTTTAATTATGGCCCTAGATCTCATTTAATTAATTTTTAATCTAAGCCATTGATTTTGAGATGGTGGTTACTCAAACAAAAAGGCTAGGGAAAGGCATGTGAGAGATCATTGTTCACTTTCACAAAAGATATTTTTGAGAGAGGAGAAGAGCAAGAGAAGAAGACAAGGGTTTGAAGAGATTTCATTCTAGAGATAGAGAGAGAGCATAAAAATCTTATAAAAATTCCAAAGTGAGGAAGAGTAGAGTTTTGGCACATTTCCCAAGGCAAATTCGTATAGCAGAATCTCTACAACAACGTAACATACAACAGGCACAAATTTTGAGGCTGAAATTTGACAGGCCGTATAGCTGCGTATAGATCGTACAACACCATACATGCACGAATTTTGAGGCAGTTAGGCATGATTTTTGAGGTTGAAATTCCCGTAGCTATTAGCATGAATTTCAAGGTCCATACAACAGAGTTTGGAGACGGTACAGTCGCACGTGTGGAGGCCGTATAGGCTGGAAATTTCAAGAAGTTTGTACAACATTTTTTAGAGTGATTCTGACACATTTTTTGAGAAAGAAAAAGACAGATAAGTACCGCTGTAATTTATTTTTAAATTTGCTTGAAGAAATATAATTCTCTCTCTGAAGAACAGGTTTTCCGTTCGGGGTTTTATCCTAGACTAATTGGTCAAAATACTGAGTCTAAAATTTCATGTGTGTTGCTGAAATATTTTTTCTGAGATTGAAAAGTTAGGCTGCTAGAAAATTTTCTGAGTTTGCAAAAGTTGACATTATCTCATGTGTTTCAAGTTTTCAAGTTAAAATTCAATTTTTTATATGAACATGCATACTGGGGTTTGGGCATTAAACCATATGTAGTGAACTGAAATTGAAACTGGGTTGGGGTTACAAAAATTCTCACTGGCCACCCCTTGATGATGGCACTAGCACTTGACCCTTAGGAGCAGTGTGGAGGACCAGAGGATCACATCATCTAGTTTGGATCTTCCTTATATAGTGATGATAAAACTCATAGTTATTGTAGAATGCATATGGACAATATACCTCGAGAGAGAAAGATTAAAGTCCTTGGTCTTGTTTCCCCACCTTGATTGTATGCCTTGGTCTTGTGGGTAAAATGGTTGTTTCCCCATCTTGATAGTACAACTTGGTCTTGTGGATGAAAGGGTTGTCTTCCCAGCTTGATGTGACCCTTCTTGTTGACTTACAGTCTTATGTTTCCTTATTGGTCCTAACACCCATCTTGGTTGTAGTACCTTGACCATTTTGCTATGATTACTTAACTTCATTGTTTTTATTGTCATTATTTTGTGTGAACACATGACCATTAATACCCTATCCTAAGTCAACCTAACATTATTTTATGTTATGTTTGGTATCTCTCCTAAAAGTTAGGGTTAGTTGGGAGCCCTTCTAGAAGACATGTCAAGATTATAAATTAAGTCCTAATCTTCATTTTAGGTGTGTTTCTTGACAAGAGAAGATTGAAGATATGATTCTTGACTGCTCTAAGAGTTCGCTGCCCCTCCACTTGGCGTCTAGGGTTTGCTGCACTTGTGCTTGACGTTGAGGGTCTTTGCTGTTGATCTTGCCTTGCTAGGGTTGCCACCTTATCATCTAGGCCTCTACTGCTTGTTCATCCTTGTCTAGGGTTTGCTGCTACATTTTATGAACAGGCTGTATTCTTCATCAACCTGCTGATTGGACTGTTTCGTGACCTCTCTATTGCTGCTAGAGTTTGGCGCTGTTGGACCATGACATGCGTGGTGTCCCTAGGCTGGTCCATGGCCTTGCTGCTTCAAATTTAAGTGGACCATGATCCTTATGTGGATTCCCAAACTTGAACTGTGACCTTTGTGCTGGTTTTGAACTGAGTTGTGACCTGTGGACTGAGCCCTATCTTGTTAAGCTTGCCTGGATATGGCCGTGACCCTCTTTGATTGCTTAGATTTGAAGTCGTGACCTCTTGTTGCTGTTAGAGTAAAGCCATGACCCTCCCTCTACTGTCAAACTTGAACCATGACCTCTCTATGGGATACAACTTGGACCGTGATCTTTCCATCGGCTCCAAACCTTGGGTTGTAACTTGTATGGGTTGCTTGGTCTATTCAATTGGGTTGCTAGGATTTAGTAGCAAATCTTGCTGTACTGCTAAGTCTGATCTATGACCTTTTGGGCTTGTTTAGAAGGTGCCATTGCCTTCATGAAAGTGTTGCTACGTGTTTAAGGGTTTGAATTTTTCTCTCTCATGTTTGGACTGTTTTGGTCAAGCATCTTGAGGTCTGTACTTGTCTAACTTTACCTACTACTTCTCTCTCAAGGTATATCCTTTGTTCCTTGGATGACTTGTCTTCAAAAGACAAGATCCGATCCTAAAAAGATATCTGATTATAAGGAAGACCTAAACCAATATTGTCCTCCTTTCTTTATTGATATTATTTGCTAGTTTATTTTTTCTAGTACTGTTGTCCTGTTTATTTTCCTGTATCTTGCAAATATCTCAAGGACCAACTTTAACATAGTGGTCACTGAGGAGTGTTAAAGTTGCAAGAGATGAAAATTATGTTTTAATATTATTACAACTGTACAGTTCTGTATCTAACATTGATTTAGATTTTTATTTTATGCATTAAAGTACAAATTTGTTAAATTTTTCTATCTCAACAACCTAATACAAATTTCAACAGACAACATAACAAACATGATCACTAAAAGAATAACCAAGCACACAAACAAAAGTGAATGTGGAGCTCGTCTAACCACAGTGATAATCTATCACGTCCCAACCATAGACAATGTAACACTATTGTCTCCCCCATTCTCACACCTTCCAATAGAGATCAATGTACATACAGATAGTAGCATAAACCCTAAAAAAAATAGGAGAAACTTCTTTAATGCTTGAGAACCCCAAAAAGCAGTCTCCTATATGTTGAATTTCAGCATTAGCATGAATACTTTTAAAAACTTGCAGACTAACATAAACAAATGACAAGTGCAGTAAATCACATCAATACATCAACACATTGAACACAAGAGTTTTTCACTGTGGAAACCTTTAAAGGACAAAAAACCCCAAAAGCATTAGTAATTCATCCCGAAAATGAGATGACTGAGTTTTTCCAAAATTCCACAAACCCTAACTTGGTTTGTATCACAGATCCACAATTACAGAAGATAATCCAATTACACAAAGAAGTACCCACTTAGGACCTTTTAACAAATTAGGGCTTTCTGTCCTAATTTTCTCTCTCCTTCCCGGAGAGATCAGACTGCTCAAAAAACTTCTCTGATTGCTCATATCTGTTTTCTCTCTCCTTCCCAAAAATCTTCTTTGCTTGCCCGTGGCCTATTTTATCCTGCCCGGGTTACTACTGCTCTGCCCGAACCTCTGCCCAGAAATCTGTTGAGCTGCCCGAGCCCTTGTCTTATGCCCGAGACCCTGCTCGAATTGCCCAGAGACCTGTCAGCCCTGCTCGGGCCACCTGCTATGTATCCGGTTGCTCCCCGTGGCTCTGATCTGTTGCCCGGAGGGCCTGATGTATACACAACAGTCCTTACGGGCTGTCTGTTGGGTTGCCCGAGGGTTTGTGCAGACCCAACATCCCTCACGGGCCTGTTGGCTTCTACCCGAGACCCTCACGGGTATGCCTGTAGGCTTCCCGAGGGTGGGTAATAGACCGACAACCCTTATGGGCTAGCCTGCTGGCTGCCCGGAGTGCTTGTGTATCCCGGCAGCCCACAAGGGCTTTCCTATTGGCTGCCCGAAGTGCTGGATGAGAGGGCCGAGCCCTAGAGGAGGTTGTCCGTGATCCTGTGAGCCTGCTCGAGGGAAGGAGGGAAACTCGTAGAAGAGTAGGGCTGCTTGTGAGCTGTAGATGACTGCCCTGTGATCTGAGAGCTGCCCGTAGAATTTTGCAGTTTCCCGTGAAGATGGCGAAGGAACCGTGAAGAGGAGAAGAGGTAGGGTTAAACCCTAACTCAAAACTGATAGAAAATGCTGCTACTGAAAACCCTAGCTTAGGGTTTATAAAAAATAATTGTGAATTCCCTAGCTAGACTCATCCATGCTAAGGCATCATATTATTTTTCCTTCTCTTCAATAACCCGTGAAATGTTTAGTTGGAGTAGCTTCACCTGTGAGAGCAAGTGTGTATGTATTAATGAAATGGATTGATCTTCTTTTATATTCTTCGAGTCACCTGTAGGCTGTAAGTGGACCAAAACTCGAAAGAACAAAATATTATTATTTTATTCTTTTCTCACTTTGACTTTTACCTTTAGTGGTACTAAGGGTCTTTTTGCACTTTCACTTTGACACCTAAGTGGTACTAAGGGTTCTTATGTATTTTTGACTTTTGCTTTATCCTTCTTCAAGTGCCCTGTGGTCAATACAAGCGGTCAAGGTGGTCTTTCATCCCCACTTAAAGTACATCATCAGAAACAGAGAGAATTACTAATGCTTTTACCTCACAGTCTGTGTGACACCAAGATCGGATACCAAGGTGTCTTTACCAAGGGTAGCTAAGCCTTGGAGAAGATCACAAAGCTCACTGATCGAGGGTCAGAGTGACTTCCTGGTTTGAGAGAATTACTAATGCTTTTACCTCACAGTCTGTGTGACACCAAGATTGGATACCAAGGTGTCTTAACCAAGGGTAGCTAAGCCTTGGAGAAGATCACAAAGCCCACTGATCGAGGGTCAGAGTGACTTCCTAGTAACAAATCAGGTGCCTCAGCCATAGGCTGCATAATTTGACACTATGTCAAATACTTGGTAACAGACCAAGCGCTTCCATTCTTCGGGAGAATGGCCCTCAGGCTCGGGCTGAGTCCCTAGTCTTGGACTAGGTAAATTCTTGGTAACTGACCAGGTCCCTCCATTCAAAGAATGGCCACTTAGCTCTAGCCTGAGTCACCCAGTGCTAGACTGGTTCCACATCTTGGTCTTGGACCAGATGTCACCATTCAACAGAATGGTCACTCAACTCAAGCTTGAGTCACCCAGTGTTGGACTGGTTCTATATCTTGGTCTTGGACCAGATGTCACCATTCAATAGAATATTCACTCAACTCTAGGTTGAGTCTTCCAGTGCTAAACTGGTTCAACATCCTGGTCCTGGACCAGATGTCACCATTCAACAGAATGGTCACTCAACTCAAGGTTGAGTCCCCCAGTGCTGGACTGGTTCCATATCTTGGTCTCGGACTAGATATCCCAATTCAACAGAATGGTTACTCAACTTAAGGTTGAGTCCACACCCTGGTCCCATACCAAGTGTCTCCATTCTCCTAAGATAATGGCTCTCGATGTTGCTCAGAAAAATCAACACTATATGCTTGGGTGAACTTTCTTACTGTTGGGGCGAACTTGTTTTGCTACTTGAGCGAACTCTTGGTTGTGTGTCCAAATGAGGAGGCATCCCTCCTATTTATAGTATATACTGATTTCTAGGTGACCTTTTACTGGGGACGACTTGTCTATTTTATTGGGGCCGACTTCTCTTATTTCACAATAAAATACATTTTATTATTACATTTTCTTGGGCCGACTTGTGTGAGGATGCCTCACGCAGCTACTACAACAACACTCCCTCTTAGCTAGGGAGGCATCATCAACATCATCATACTAGAACACATTTGGATCTCATCTGTACATCATTGTTGTCTCGAACACAAACTCAGTCCATCGAGAAGTGTCAACAAATCAATCTTCATGCGTCAGCTCAATCCAGTCTATCGGAGAACATGCACTAGCTTCACAACTTTGCCTAGTCCATCGGGAAGTCACTCGTGCGTTAGCTCAACCTAGTCCATCGGGGAACATGCACCAAATCAACATGCCTCAGCTGAACTCAATTCGTCGGGGAACATGCATGTGGTCAGCGCGCCTCAGCACAACCCAAAGAGCTCACTAGGGCTACAACCACTAGTGAGTCATCACTATATCATGGTCTACAACCTCATGATGACCACATGGGCAACAACCTCATGTGCGCTCACAAGGGCTACAACCGCATGTGAGACTTTGTCCACTATGTTAAGGGCTACAATCACATGTGGGCTCACAAGGATTACAAGAGATTTGGAGGGGAGTTCTTCATGAGCCATTGGAGAATTCGACCAGCAGGAGAGAGAGAGGAACCCAGGCATGATTTCCAAGGAAACTGTACATCAGTGCATCACAGATTTCGAGGAGCAGCAGCACGAATTCCAAGAAGCTGACAGGCACAACGTTCGAGTAGAATTTCTGCACAGAATTCGAGGAGAACCGTACAAAGATTTTGAGGCAGATATCTGGCACAAAAATCGAGGCTGTACAGTCTGTCCATACAGCGCGAATTCCCAGGCTGTTGGGCATGAAATTCGAGGCAGTGGTTTGCTGGTTCAGTTCGCATGCTTTTCAAGGTTGAAGAGTGCTACAGGCACAAATTATGAGTTGCTGAGAGGGCACAAAATTTGAGGAGTTGCACAGAATTCGAGGTGTTTCCCTGCAGAAAATTTAAGGAAGCACCTACAGGCAGTCTGGTCGAGATAAGTTGCACCTCTGATATAAAATTCTGCTGTACATTCTTTGACTGAATTAATAAAAATACTCACTTTCTCTCCTGGGTTTTCCCTTAGGGGTTTTTCCCGAGCCAATTGGCTAAATAAAGTGTCTGAATTTTAATTCTGCTCATTAAAATTTTGTGAAAAAGTTTTCAAATAGTTCATGTTACAGTTGGTTGAATGATAAAAACTTCACCTACAGCAGTCACATAAACTTTGAGGGTTGGGCATTTAACCTTGTTCACTGTCGAGACATGAAACTTGGGCTGGGAATGTGCACAAAATTTTTACACAAACTGTTCAGGAGAGGAGCTTTGGCACCTCCGCATCAACTATTTCCTTGACTTTTGCAAGCTGTTTGATAATAGATCTTAGATTGTTGACGTGGCTTGACATGGTGGCTTCTGTTGGCATCTTAAAGCGAACAACTATAATTTTAGGGAAGATTTTGCATTCACCTCTTGTGCTCCAAACAGTTTATTCAGATTGTTCCATATATCCTTGGAAGATTTATCCAGATCTACATGATGTAGCTCTGAGTCTGAGAGGGCAAGGCCAATGATGGATTTTGCCTTATCATTTCTGTTGTGTCATTCTATTAATTTGTTCGGATCCTTAGGTGCTAGCTCCATCCTTTGACAACACCCTAGATATTCTTATTCCTTAACTGCATCCAAATCTTCCCTTTCTACGTGTGGAAGTTGAAACTAGAGTATTTCTCTAATGGCTGATCAGATCTGATTCCTTCAGCTTCGTTTGCTACAAATAAATACTACTGGAAAATAAAATTCTGAAAATAACCAAGAAAAAAAATTAATTGTCTGAAAATTACCACTGCACGTAATCGATTTGATGGCTGAAAATAGATGTACGAAAATCGGCTGTATGGTTGTGTAAATCGTGACTTTGTTTGATGACTATACAGAAATCGACTGTACGAACTGTGTAAATTGTGACTTTCTTTGACGATTGTACAGACTGTAAATCATAACTGATAGCTATACGATGTATGGATCGAATCGATTGACGACTGTAGATTTGACGGTTGTACGGATCTATTTGGTGGCGGCTGAGAAAAAAATAGAACGGGGGCTGTGTAAAATCATGGGTGGCTGCATAAAAATACTTTTGCGAGAAGAAAACAAAATAAGTATTGGCTCAAATTCTTTCTCGTGGTCACTAGACAACAACTGGGCATAGTCATCTTTCACAATACATTACTGAATCTGGCTCAAAAATACGTCGAGCATATTCATCCTCCAAACCTGGCTACACGGATTTCCCTGCTCTGATCCCATATTTTGTGAACCAAAAAACGAGAAATCCTAGAGTGGGTTACATTATGAAACATATGATCTCAATAACACACGGAACAATATTATTATGAGATGGTACAACATTACATTGAGGGTCCTTGCTCTTATAAAAAGTTTGAGT
Organism: Pseudotsuga menziesii; assembly: GCA_001517045.1. Taxonomy (NCBI): domain Eukaryota; kingdom Viridiplantae; phylum Streptophyta; class Pinopsida; order Pinales; family Pinaceae; genus Pseudotsuga; species Pseudotsuga menziesii. Next base: position 397,027 of record LPNX010615308.1, read on the forward strand.
GACCAAAACCTTAACCCTTGTACGGAAAACCTAAAAACCTAACTTTTAACGTAAGTCGCTTAAGTGACTTTATTACATGTGTAGCCTTATATCTTAACAATTACCAGCCTTGAAGCTCTTTGTTTTGTGTGACTTGAAATGAAATTTCTAGTATCTTATCAATTATTATCATTCAGAATAGCCATCTTTTGAATGGCTTTTATGGTATTGGAAGTTGATGTCATGTGTCTGTTTCAGTGGTTTCAATATATTGATGGTTCTTTGTTCTATTTTAACAGTTGATTGGAGTCCCTGTACCTGGACTAGAACTAGAGTTTCAACCTGTTATTGACTACTTGCTGCCACACATTGTATCTCGTAAGCAAGACACTCATGACATATATCTTCAGGTATATTCTAAGATTTTAGAAAGACATTTTATAGTTACCTGGGCAGAATATTTTTTTGTAGCTTTAAAATGCTCACTGGGGAAATTTTGACAGCTTCTTCAAGATATTACGGCACGCCTCTCTCCATTTATTCCTCACCTAGAGGTACATATTGCAGATTTTCCATATAAGATTTCACGGAAGACATTATTTTAGTAAAGGAAAGATACTGGATTTCAGCTTTGATTTGAAGGTGTATCTATATTCAAAATAGTATAAAAGTTTCAAAATTGTAGTACATGAACTGCAGGCAGAGCTATTAAATTTTAATGAAGCTGTTGAATCCAGCATTCGTTTTCTAGCAATGCTGGCTGGACCATTTTATCCCATACTTTGTGTTGCAGGGGAAAGGTTAGTTAAATATATTTCATTGCATATATATCAGTTTATTTTTTTATGTTAAACTTATAAAGAATCTTATGTCTGTAACTTCATGGTTCAAATCACAGGTCATTTTCTTTTAACTTTTTGTCATATACTTGATTTTTCCATTGTAGGTCAACTCACAAGTATTTGCAAATTCCATTCAATAACTTGCGATCTCCTTTTGCAATAGTTCTTATTAATACATAGTACAGTGTGTTGACCTAACATCTAAGTCAACGGATCTATCTGGGTCAGATCCAGGATCTAAGTTTCCACGGGTTGGAACCAGTTCTAGATCCTGCAGGATCCGTTTCTGAATATGAAATGCTGGAGGATACCCCTGGGAACTGTTTCTGGCCTGTGAGAAGTAGAATATCAATAGATCCTGCAAAAAATAATTTTTTTAAATAAAAATACATTAAAAAAATCTAAGAGTAAAAGATGAGAAAAAGCAAAAGTGTGGGGGCCTTAAGACCCTCACTTTTACCTATAAATTAAACCCCTTGCACAAACTGCACATCAATCTGAGTTTTACATAGCCTTTTGCATTTCCAAGCTCATGATGTGTTCAGTGTTTACACATTCATTTTGTATGTGTGCAATGTTTACATATTATGTCTTGACTCTTGTTGCTAATATAAGATAATAATGGGAGCTCTGCCATTGGTTTTCTTTTAAAATTATGAGTGATTTTGATTTTTCAATGTTTCTGGTTCTTTTTTTACTGTATGTATGTGTTGTTTCCTCGTATTTGGTTTCTGACTTCCAAAAATCCCTGCATATCTGTGTTTGGAATCCAACTTTGGATCAATGCAACTTAGCTTAGTATTCATAATTAATCATACGATAATTTTAGCCATATTATATACTCTCCAAGAAGATTTTCCATGCAAAGTTGGGCTATGGTTGGTTGGTTGCTGCAATTGCTTCATGCGAATTCCTATTTAAAAATTTGGGATCTCTTCATGTCACATGATACTATTTCCATTTTATTCTGCAAATTTAAAATGTTTCATTCCTTTCTGGTATAGACTGTCAAGTACATGATTCTCCCTGTGCTACTTCCTAAATACCATTCTGGTTGCCTGTTTCAAGTGCTTTTGTTGTTCATGATAAAAAACTGGTTATATATATATGTATAGATATATTGTAATGTCCTCTTCTAATTAAGCACCTAAGACACCCGTTAACCAATTTAATTCCCATAGGTTCGACTCTCGAGCGGGTACTAATGAAAATGGAAATCATTGAGGACTATTAATACCGGGAGCAGAAAAGAACATATTTTCAGTGTTATTATGCCATCAGTAGATTAATGAAGGTCATCGAAGTGGATATCATAAAGCATGCGGAGTATGCGGGCCATATTTCACCTTGCATGCGACATTGGGCGATTAGATTGCATGCATGCAAAAGTTAAGTCGCGCAAACCCTAAAAGCTATAAAAGAAGAGAAGTCGAACCAAAAAGGTATCCATTATTATTATTCACTTTCGAGTGTAGCAGCAGCAGTAGCTGCAGCAACAAGTTTGGGTTGAGGACCTGATTCTTCAACTAGCAAGTGTTTTCGGTAGCGAAATCTATCTACCCTAATCACTTATCGGATAGATCATTTAGATCTATCATCAACACTTCAAGATATTCATTGATCATTAGAGATTAAGCACACTGAGGAGAGATCATCAACAGGGTCACGTCTTTACTACTGGGGACGAGTTGGAGACACTGGGAACAATTTGCCTTGATCCAAAAAGACATCAATTCTTCTGCATGTCATTTCCATTCTCTTCGGAAGGACCATATCGCTATTCCTAGTGATTATTAGATCATCTCTTGCTCATTCGAAGGAGTTACGAGCAAAGTCGTGTGGGAGTGAGGGCGCTCCTCTCTTCAAGAGAATCAATTCACTAGTGTCCAAGGAGGCCTCCAAGAGTCTGCATGTGTCCACCAAAATCATCGAAAGTACCATACTACACTAACTGGAAAGTCTCAGCACCATCCTCCAAGTATTGAAGCAGCTACAAAAGAATTATCATCCAGAGAGGACGTTTTTCCTTGCATGGGCGTCAACCATTGAAGAAGCAACATGTTTCCACCTTATCTCCTATTGCATGGCATGCATGTTTCTTGTATATTGAACAACTATTTTGGCTATGATTATTGGTCTGTTATTACAGTCTCATTGAAAAATATTGCAATATTTATTATTTATCTCAGTATTTGTCATTGTTGAAATAATATAACTTCGAAGAATATTCTACTTGTACCTTACATTGTTATTATTCCTCCTTTAGGAGATGTCACTAATGTAAAAGGTCATGAGGTAAACCATTTGTTGTAAGTCAGGTCAATAACAACCCGGAAAGAATAATATAATTATTATTGTGAGATTTCCTAGGTAGGTCGGGCTTGTCAGTTAGATAGGTCGGCCTAGTTAGGGAAAATGTCATCCGGGAAGATTAATATAAAAAGGGAGGCGCCTCCCTCATTTGTACACTCACTCACACTTGTATTGCGCAAGAGAGAGAAAGGAGGGATAGAGAAGGAGGAGGACTAGTGTCTTATGCTTGGGGTTTGGTCTCTCACTTGATGAGACCTTGGTCTTTGGTCATTGCATACTGGTAATCTATATTGAGGAATTTTTGTTGGGCTTTTCCCATGATAAATTGTTGTGTACCCTTGTGATTGTGTTTCTTTCAGTGATCCTCTTTATGTTGTTATTGTGAAAATGTATTAAATGCTAATCAAGTTAGGACTTAAGCTATGGCAACATAGAAAACTTAATATGGTATCAGAGCTATCTTGAAAAGACCAACTTTCATAAGGTAAATCTCTCTCTCCTTCTCTAGACAAGAAAATTAGGGTTTTCTAATAAGGTGGAATTTTGAGTGCAAGTGACATAGGGAAGTGTGCTCCTCCTAGGCGTATATTTTGGCACCAAGATCGAAGTTTTTCAGTGGGCAGATCCTCAGGAAAGTCAAGCCCTAGTTTGACTTGGAACTAGAAAACTAGAAAACCATAAACAAAACCAGAAACTGTAGTCTAGGATCTTGCAAGTCCACTTTCAAGGGTTAGAATTGAGATTCTTCAGAAATTGACTGTACCATCATACTCGCCTCAGTGAAGCGCATCTTTTGGTGAGAACAATTTTCATTCTGAGAAATTTTCAATTTTTGTCATTTTCTGATCTTCGGGACAAGATGTCTTCAAGCACTAAGCTTGATGACAAGTTGGAAGGCATAGAAAACTTCTGTGCTTGGACATACAAAATAGGACTCATTCTAGAAGAGAACGATCTTGCAAAGTTTATCAAGGAAGTTGTGCTGGAGCCCAAAGAAGATGAAGCAAAGGAAAAGTACAAGAAAGACATGATTAGAGCCATGAGGATCATAGCAGATTCTATTAAGGATCACTTGTTTCCTCAAGTATTCTCTAAGGATACACCTAAGGAGATGTTTGATGCCCTATCAAGAATGTATGAAGAAGAACCTCCCAAGAAGTTAGAAAAGGAAGAAGTTGAAGAATATATTTGATTCTTCGCTCTCTCCGGGTCTGTGACACCTGGAAGTGACACATGGTTGTTTGATAGTGTTGCTTCAAAGCACATGCCAGGTCAGAAGAAGACTTCCTCCAGTTTTGAGGAAAGGGACTTTGCTCAGAAAGTTTCACTAGGAGATGACTATCAATATCCCATCAAGGGAATAGGAGAAGCCACATACAGGCTTGATTCAGGAACCTCGATGAAGATGAAGGATGTATTATATGTGCCTGGCTTGAAGAGGAACTTACTTTCTATTTCAGCCCTAGATAAGAAAGGATTTCGGGCTGCCTTTATAGATGTTGAAGTTATTTTTTTTTCCTTGGAAAAAAAGCATAATTTTATTTCATCTTTCGAGTAACAAAATTACAGTTTTCAGATACACATCTTAGTGCATTCAAAGAAGTACCCAACAGGTGTCCTAGATATAAAAACAATAAACAACTAATATTGGGATGAGAAAAACAATCTCGAGCAGACAACCATGGTCTCAAAAGATCAGAAGAGCCCAAAAAGTCCCAAAAGTGTACCAAAAAACAGTAGCATATAATGCCGTACAGTAAGTGTCGAGATACAGAGCTAAAAAACAGAGTAACAGCTGCAATATGTACAAAACCACTGCCAGAGGATCAATGAGGAGCCCCCCCCTCGATAAAGGGCCTATGATAGTAAGTCTGTTCAGTATCATCAAGTTTCTCCTAGATCTTCCACTGTCCTTCCATCAGTAGAAGGCCCTCCTTTGAGGCCAGGTCCGCCTCCTTGTTATTCTCCCTGTAGACATGGCTACAAGAGAATGAATCAAGAGAACCAATAATCTCAGCAATAGAAATGAGAATGTTTTCCAATCTCAAGTGTCTGCACACCTGAGTCTTTTTGACCCAATTGATGACATTCATAGAATCACCAAAACAAGCCAGAGTACGATACCCTTTCTCTGCTGCAAAAATGAGTAATAGTTTTAAGCTGAGTAGCTTAGCATAGTTATTGCTGCCTTCACCTAAACCCATCACGATCTTAAAACTATGACCTTTCCTAAGAAACAGAATAGCACCCCCTCCACAGCGATTTTCTTGAGCCGCCCCATCGAAAAACGCCCAAGGTTCACCCTGATCGATTTCGACCTCTAATGTCTGCCTCTGTTGTCTTGCTCTGATATGATGTGGAAAAGCTTCCATAATCCCACAGGTCAGTGAGGCAGTAATCTCAGGAGTGCAACATTTATCAGAGAAAATTAAGTTGTTGCGGGCTAACCAAATACCCCAAATGACAAGGAGAGGAAGAGCATTTAAGGAGCCATTCGGACAGGTTCGTCTCCATTGTTCCCAAGCTAGTAAGATGGTACCCCCCCTCCAAGCACAGTTTATGCCAAAGTGTTTTGTGCATTCCTTCCAGATTGCCAAGGTGTATGGGCAATGGAGAAAGAGGTGTATGACAGATTCAGATTCCCCTTTACACCGTGAGCACCAACCCGGACCCTGGAAACTTCTCTTTTGCAAATTGTCCCAGGTCGGGGCTTTATTCTCAAGAACACACCACATGAAGAGTTTGTTTTTGGGTGGACATTTGATTTTCCATAGAGTTTTCCATCACCAGACCACCTCACGGTCTAGTCCCATTCCACTCAGAATGGTATATTTTGACTTCGGAGTATAAGTCCTTGCTGGTGCAAAGTTCCAGATTAATATATCCTCCCGATCTCTCAAAAGAATATGATCTCTGGTGAGCGATCTGATATACTCCTCCAGATCCCTGGTGGAATGTGCATCCAACCCCACATCCTCGGCTCGGATCCAAGATTGTCCCTAGCAGACCATTTGTATTGGAGCCACTAGCTGGTGTAGGTGATAATAGCCTGCCTCCCTCAATGCCTGAATGGTGTCTTCCATAAGAAGATGTTGTTGTAGACATCCAGCCCAAGGATCTTCCCCAATGCGAATCTTTCTCCCATTACCTACACTCCAAGCCAATCCACCACCAATGACATCAAAGGATTTAATCACAGCTTTCCAGAAGATGGATCCCCCAGCATGAGATTTATCAGGTGCGCGGATCCAGTCCTCCAGCGAGAGAGGCTCAATATATTTGTTAATCATTACAGAGGTCCAAAGATTGTCCGTCTGTAAAATCCTCCAACTGCCTTTAGCCGCCAAAGATTTTGCAAAGAGGAAAATGTTTTTGAGCCCCTAGCCCCCAAAGCCTTTAGGAACAACAATCTTTTCCCACCTGACCCATGGTGTCACCTGAGCCTCCTGTTTCCCGCTCCATAGAAAATGAAAGCAGATGCGGCGAGCCTTCTCGAGTATACCCTTGGGGATCCAGGCCAATGTCATCTAGTACACCGAGATAGCCTCTAGAACAGATTTGACCAGAACAAGCCTGCCAACCCTCGACAGCCAGCGATGACACCACAGTTTCAGTCGCTTGCCCAGTTTTTCCAGCAGCCAGGTCCATTCCTGCTTTCGATAGTCGTTAGGTTTTATAAAGAACCCCAGATAGTGTATACCCTCTTCAAAAGATGCTGTATGAAAAGGGAAAAGTTTTGATAAGACCCTTTCTTCCTCCCTGGATAAGAGATAGGGGATGACCGAGGATTTGCCAACGTTAATGTCCATGCCTGTTGCTTGAAGAGCTTGAGAATATCATCTAAAGCACATAAATCCCTAACTGAGCCCGAACAAAAGATCAAGATGTCATCAACAAAGAGCAAATGTGAGATGTGGAGGTTCTGTGCAAGTTGCAGCCCAGTGAAATTGCCCAGCCATATCGCCTCCTTAAGTGCACGGCTGAGACCCTCAGCCACCAAAAGGAATAAAAGAGGTGACAGTGGGCAGCCTTGTCGAAGCCCACGCTCCGCATGGAAGAATGGTGAGGCCGCACCATTGATCAAAACCGAAAAGGAGACAGTGGTGATACAACTCAGAATCCATCTGATAAACGCAATATCAAAACCCAGGTGCGTTAAAAGCAAACGAAGATAAAGCTAGTTTACATTGTCAAATGCCTTTGCCAGGTCAATTTTAAAAATGGCTCCTTTTATATTTTTGACTTTCATACTGTGTAATCCTTCCTGGGCCACCCCAATAGCTTCATGAATCAATCTGCCTTCCAAGAAGCCAAATTGTTCCAATGAAATATGTTCCGAAAGAATCTGCTTGAATCTACTGGCAATCACTTTCGAGACCACCTTATAGATGCAATTACATAGAGAGATAGGTCTGAATTCATTTAGTGTCAGAGGATTATCCACTTTTGGGATAAGAGCAATGAAAGTAGAGTTGAAGCAAGCCGGGATCCGGCCAGAGATCCGAGTATCATTCACCACCTGTAAGAGATCCTGTCCCAGCAAGTCATATAGTTCTAGAAAGAATTCAATCGTCCAACCGTCCGGCCCAAGACTTCTATCCTTCTGAAAACTGCTCAGCACACATTTTAATTCCTCCTCCGACACCTCCTCCAAAAGGGCTTGGTTTTCATCCGGCCCCACGAACCTCGGAAACATCTGCGCAGTTCTGACGATTTCAGCAAGAGTAGCATGTGTCGGCGCCTTAAACAGCTTTTTGAAATGTTCGACCCCCAGGGAGGCCATACCATCAAAGGTGTCCTAAGAGTTACCCAGTTCATCTTCTAATCTCCATACAGTATTGGCAGTCTTCTTGCCTTTTGCAAAAGCATGAAATTTTTTTCTGTTATCATCCCCGCTTTCAAGCCATGTTGCCCTGCTTTTTAAGATGGTGAAGTTCTTATGTGGCATAGAGGTAAATCTCTAGAAGATGCATATGTCATTGGGACAAAAGAAGGTGGTCTGTATAAACTAAAAGGTCACTCAGAAGCAACCTTGATTCATGATACTACAAGTCCATGTGAACTATGGCATATAAAGCTTGCTCGCATAAACTACAAAGACCTACCACATGTGAGCAAGGTACTCACAAGTCTATCGAGCCTAAAGATTGACCGTGAAGGAATATGTAAAGGATGTGCGAAAGGAAAGAACAAAAACAATCCATTTCCGAAGAGCGACACCAAGTCAGAAGGAATATTGGAACAAAAACAATCCATTTCCGAAGAGCGACACCAAGTCAGAAGGAATATTGGAATTTATATACTCAGATGTGTGCGGTCCTATGCCCTCAACATCTTTAAGCGGGTATGTATATTATGTAACTTTCATTGATGATTACTCTCGTAAGACTTGGGTTTACTTTTTGAAATCAAAAGATGAAGTGTTTAGAAAGATCAAGACACTCAGGTAAGATAATGGAGGAGTGTATACTTCAAATGAATTTGGAAACTTCTGCAAGGATGCCGGGATTAAGAGGGAACTTACCACTCCCTATAATCCACAACAGAATGGTGTTGCTGAAAGGAAGAACCGAATCATTATGGAAGCAATGAAGACTACTAGCATAGATCCATTTTAAACCCGAATCTATCAAGCACCGAGAGGGATCTAATTTCTTCAGGTGTAGATTTTTTTACCATTTGTATCCCTCTCGGTACTTGATAGATCTAGGTTTAAAATGGATCTATGCTAGTTTAATTGTTTTTAGATTTTACTTAAGTTGATATGTAATTTATATTTTTCATTTTTTATTTTTTAATATTTTTTATTTATGTCGGTTAGTATAACATGATTAACGTGATAGGATCTCCCCCATACTGGGTTGGAGAGCACCTCACTTCTCTCGGTGCAATGATCCATGATCAAGATCTTCTTATGCACTTATGGGCTAAAGCAGCAAGGACAACAATATATGTCAAGAACAAAATATCCCATAGTGCACTTGGGTTCAAAACCCCTGAAGAAATATTCACAGGCAAGAAACCAGAGGTAAGTCACCTCAAGATATTTGGTTATCCAGTATTTGTTTATGTTCCAAAGAGAAGAGAAACAAGTTGGATTGTTTCGGAAAGAATGGAATATTTGTTGGATACTGTGAGGTCTCCAAGGCCTTCAGAATCTATATACCAAGTTACCATCATATGGAAATTAGCAGAGATGTAACATTTGATGAAGATACAACTCTCAAGAAATCAAGAAAGTGTTAACTTGAAGAAAAATATGAAGAAGTTGTAGCTCCCAGAGCTGTAGAACCAATGAAGGAAGTTGCACCTTCTCTTGATGACGAGATTCCGGAAGAACATGATATGTTGGAGCCTTAAGAACCTCCCCACATAAATATCTCTCATAAGAGAAAGCCAGCTTGGGTTCGTGAGGTTATTCAAGAAGCCGAAAGGTATGGTGCTCCAGAAGGCTCCATAAGGCAGAGCAAGAAGCCAAAGCCATTTCCTAGTTATGTGGCTTTGATGTGTGATCTTGTAGACATAGAACCTACTTGTTTTGAAGCAATAGTTCAAAAGAGAGAATGGGTAGAAGCCATGATGGAAGAATACGATCCATAATGAAGAATGATGTGTGGGAAGTAGTTCCCAAACTAGAAGGTAAAAGTGTGGTATCTTCCAAATGGATCTACAAGATAAAACAAACAGTCGAGGGAAGTATCAAGAAGTACAAAGTCAGATTTGTGGCCTGAGGATTCTCTCAAAAGGAAGGAATCGATTATGAAGAGACATTTGCTCTTGTAGCAAGGTACACTTCTATCAGAACCAGCATGGCACTAGCAGCCAAGACATAATGGAAGTCACACCAGATGGATGTGAAAACAACCTTCCTAAATGATGTTATTGAAGAAAAAGTGTACATAGAACAACCATAAGGTTTTGAAGTCGAAGACAAAGGGACACATGTTTGTAAACTGAAGAAGGCTCTGTATGGATTGAAACAAGCTCCAAGAGCTTGGTATGGATGAACCTGTCATATTGTTGCTGTATGTGGATGATTTATTCCTGATAGGTAATGAGAAGCAAATCTGAGTGTGTAAGAAGAAACTCGCTGCAAAATTCGAGATGAAATACCTTGGCTTGATGCATGATTTCCTAGGTCTTGAAGTATGGCAGAGCCCAGAAGGAATCTTCCTTAACCAAGGGAAGTATGCAGTGGAAATCTTGAAAAGGTTTGACATGTTGGAATGTAAAGCCATGGCCACACCCATGGATACACACTTGAAGTTGTTGGCTGATGCTTCGTCAGAATTAGTGGATGTGACACTATACAGACAAATCATTGGTTCAATGATGTATCTGACGAATATCCGACCAGATATATGCTTTGCTGTGAACACCATGAGTCAATATCTGGTTGAGCCTAGACATGTTCACCTGGTAGCTGCAAAGCATGTTATGAGGTACCTAAAAGATACGATAGACTATGGTCTCAATTACACTAGAGATCATGGCTTCAGACTGTATGGTTATACAGATTTAGATTGGGCAGGAAGTGTCTCAAATAGAAAGAGCACTTCAGGAGGATGTTTTAGTCTAGGCTCAACCATGATCTCATGGCTAAGCAGGAAGCAATCCAGACTATATTGTAGCTTGTTCTGCCAGTTGTGAAGCCATATGGCTTCAGAAGCTGTTATCAGATCTATCCGATCTGGAGATGGATGCTACCGTGATTCTATGTGATAACCAGAGTTGCATGAAGATTACAGAGAACCCCGTGTTCCATGATAAGACAAAGCACATAGAAATTCGGTACTTCTACATTTGTGACATGGTGCAGAAGGGATCTATAAAGCTCCAATATGTGAGCACATATGAGTAGGTTGCAGATGTGTTGACTAAGCCTCTGTCTCATGTGAAGTTTGAACACTTCCGAGACAAGCTTGGTGTTGTCCGTAAGGACTTCCCTCAAAAGGGGGAGTAGTATTGTTGATGCTATGGTATTCTGATCACAACAGATAGCTCAGTTGGGACTATGGTATCCTTAGACTTGATCCCATAATTTCGAAAGCAAGGATCGTCTTAAATGTTGATCGTGTTAGACTTGATCCCGTAATTCCGAAAGGAAGGATCATCTAAAGATGTTGATGGACTTGATCTCGAAATTCCGAAAGGAAGGATCATCTACGTCCAAGATGTAGATGATGAGATTGGTCAGCCTTAGATTTGATCCTGTAATTCTGAAAGGAAGGATCACCTTAAATGTTGATGTGGATGGACTCGATCCTGTAATTTCGAAAGGAAGGATTATCTAAGATGTTAGGACTAATCATCCCTAGACTTGATCCCGTAATTCTGAAAGGAAGGATCATCTTAAATGTTGTTGTGGATAGACTTAATCTCGTAATTCCGAAAGGAAGGATCGTCTAAGATGTTATGACTAATCATCCTTAGACTTGATCCCATAATTACGAAAGGAAGGATCGTCTTAAATGTTGATGTGGATGGACTTGATCCCGTAATTCCAAAAGGAAGGATCGTCCAAGATGATTGGGACTAATCATCCTTAGACTTGATCCTGTAATTTCGAAAGGAAGGATCGTCTTAAATATGTGAGTGGACTTGATCCCGTAATTCTGAAAGGAATAATCGCCTAGGATGTTAGTAGTGGAGTTGATCCCGTAATTCCGAAAGGAAGTATTGTCTAGGATGTTAGTGATGGACTCGATCCTGTATTTCTGAAAGGAAGGATCGTCCAGGATGTCAGTGGTGGACTTGATCCCGTAATTCTGAATTGAAGGATCGTCCTGTGTATGCATGTGTTAGCTGTGATCAGTATTGGTAGCTTTGAAAATACTTTATCCTGTAATTCCGAAAGGAAGGATTGTCTGAGTACCATAGATATGTTGTCCATGATTCCGTAATTTCGAAAGGAAGGATCATGTTGGTTGTTGTTATACCTGGCATAAATGATATTGCTACAGCCTTGAGCTGTTGATGATGATGTTGTTATACCTGTGACATGTTGTTATTCCAGCTTTATGCTGATGAGCCAACCTCATGCTGTCGTTGTTGTTGTCATTCTAGCTTTATGCTGATGAGCCAACCTCGTGCTGTCATTGTTGTTGTTATTCTAGCTTTATGTTGATGAGCCAACCTCGTGCTGTTGATGCTTGTGATGTATCAATTTTTATGAAGACGATGATTCAGTTCCATGCTGCATATGATGATGTTCCAACAGATGATGATGATGCTCCAGGTCCATGCCGCAGATGATGCTCCAGTTCCATGTTGCAGATGATGATGCTCCAGTTCCATGCTGCAGATGATGATGCTCTAGCTCCATGTTGCTGATGATATTCTAGTTCCATGCTGTAGATGATGATGCCCCAGTTCCATGCTGCAGATGATGATACTTTAGCTTTGTATTGAAGATGAGATGATGATGTTCCAACAGTTCTATGTTGATGCAGATGATGATGATGCTCTAGCTCCATGCTGCAGATGATGATGCCCCAGTTTCATGCTGTAGATGACGATGCTCCAACTTTGTGCTGTAGATGATGATGTTGTTCAAAACTTCTGATGATCTATAGATGTACCAAACGATGTTCCAAATGATGATGTTGATGATGCCTCCTCCCTCCTTCCGATGATGTTGTATAGAGCCACACCAGTTGTTGTTGCTGTTAGTAGAATACCCTTCTTGTTAAGGGGGAGTGTTGAAATAATGTAACTTCGAAGAATATTCTACTTGTACTTTACATTGTTATTATTCCTCCTTCGGGAGATGTCACTGATGTAAAAGGTCATGAGGTAAACCCTCAGTTGTAAGTTGGGTAAATAACACCCCGAAAAGAATAATATAATTATTATTGTGAGATTTCCTGAGTAGGTCGACCCTGTCAGTTAGATAGGTCGGCCCAGTTAGGGAAAATGTCATTTGGGAAGATCAACATAAATAGGGAGGCGCCCTCCCTCATTTGTACACACGCACTCACACTTGTATTTCGCAAGAGAGAGAAAGAAGGAGGAACAGAGAAGGAGGACTAGTGTCTTTGGTTTTTTGACTCTTATGCTTGGGGTTTGGTCTTTCACTTGATGAGACCTTGGTCTTCGGTCGTTGCATACTGGTAATCTATATTGAGGAAGTTTTGCTGAGTTTTTCCCTTTTCCCCAAATAAATTGCTGTGTACCTTGTGATTGTGTTTCTTTCAGTGATCCTCTTTATGCTGTTATTGTGAAAATTTATTAAATGCTAATCAGGTTAGGACTCAAGCTATGGCAGTATAGAAAACTTAACAGTCATATTTGGGGTTTGAGCGCTTAATCTATTATTTCATGCAAAACAATCTATATATCATCCATACCTAAACCCACAAACAAAGAAACAATCACCATAAACTTTTAGTAAAAAGGAAAAAATATCAACTGCTTTCTTTGCAATAAAAATTGCTCTAGGCAAAGATCTCCAGCTCTACTAATAGTTGAAACTATGTAGGACATAAATGATTCATTGATAATTATTTGCTTCTGAGTTCATTGATATCTTTCAGAGCCATATTTGGTGAAAACTTAGGGTGATAGTGTTGGGTACTATATTGAATTTTTGTATCTAAGCTGTACTGCAGTATTGATCTCTTGTTTGCTTTTGAGCTATGTGATATGTATCAGAGCCATATTTGGTGAAGATTGAAGGTTATAATGTGTATATTATTTAAATATATGTATCCAAGCTGCGTTGCCTTGTTAACCTGTTGTAGATGCTATTTCATGACTGTTGATAGTGTTACAGAGGGACGTGCTCCTAAGGGTGTAAATTTTTCTTTAAAGCACAACTAGGGCTAAAACAGTATATTTAAATTTAACTGAAATAACCACACATGAGCTTCTTTACAGTATGCAATGGAATATAAAACTGAGAACCATTTACAACATCAATCACATCAATAGAAACAGTACAATCTTTTTGGTTAGAAACCCTCGGACAAAACCCAAGATGGGAAAACCGGTGCAGCAGTATGAGAGGATATTTTTATTAAGAAAATACAGAGCTTTTACAATATCTGAAAATCGATTTATGTCATAGATGGAAAAATCGAAACACCCAAAAATTTAGGGATGCCTTCCTGAGTTAGTGCTCCTCCATCTTCTTCTCCAAAATGATCTCTCTCACACTTCTTCCTCTGTCTCTGTTAGAATGCAACTGTGTGTCATCTCCACCAATTGACCTTTCTTTTATAACTTTAGGTAAAGTGAAAACCCTAATTTCATTTTCACTTAAAGTCAATAAATAATTTGATCACTTTAATTTATTTTCCAAAGTAAACTTAGGAAAAGTAAATTAAATACAACTAGTGTCCTGATTTAAGTCTTCTGCATGCAAGGACACATGCATGCAGAAAGACCTTCCTTGTTGCTGCTATTTTAACAAAGGGTGGGGGTCATGCTCCTCCCTCTCTTTGAATTCTAGTACATTGAAACTTCAGCTGAAACGTTTCCTGGCATCCTCATTTTTGTAAACCTGACAAAATGTTTCGTATGATTTTGGGATTGTTTCACGTTTGGGTGTTGAATTTTTGTACCTAGGGAAGTGTTCTTTAAGTGACTTTGTGCCTTAGTCACTAAAAGGGGACAAATGACATGACCCTTGTATTAATTACTTGAGATGAGTAATTAATTCACTTTTAAAATAAATTTAAGTGTGGTTGAGAGAGAAAATATTTAATGGAGAGAAAACTGAGTTTTCTCATCCATTGATGAGAAAACACTTGATTGAAATGGGCCCTTGATCTAGTGTTCTTTCAGCTACCCTGGGAAGGTGAAATGAAAAGACAAGGGAAAAGATTAAAAATGCACCTCATTTCTCATTTTACTCACTCAACCAAGAGAATTGGAGAGGGGTTTATACCCAGCGGAGAGCCCTTTTAATGCATGCAATCAATCTTAACAAAGCACAAGTCTTTTTATGTAATGTTATAATGATTAATCATGACCAGTGCCTTGGTAGGAGTCATTGAAGAGTGAAGTTATGCAAACATTCATTCAGGTAGCATACTTATGGTGTAAATATATGAACTACTGTTGCTTTCGACATATAATGGATCATTGTAAGTTGATCTTTAGTGCACATTAATACGGCAAGTCAATTCTAGAGATCAAGGAATGTTCCTAACTATTTCAAGATAAAGAGCATAGTTTTCCAACGTATCCAATATTCAGTATTCATATATATCAACAGTACTAGTTATCATTAGTATCAATGTACAGTGTTAAAAAAATCAGTGGTCATTTATCTAATATTTGCTGGTCATGAACTGTTGGAAATTAATGCTTGTTTCTTCACACCTTATTAATCGCTGACATATTTAAATAAGTCACAGTGATCTGAATAGTATACACTAAAAGGTCTGTTATAGTATTTACTGCTTATTGTTTGTCTCCATTCAAAGGCACTGGTTCTGATCTCAAGTTTGTAGAAAAGAACTTGTATTGTGTTAAGATCATTGGCAGGTGTATCATAAGGGCTCTACCCTAGGTGAATAACTCCTAAAGCTGTCTGAGGTAATAGATTGAGGTGACATTGGATCTATCTTTCCTCTCTTATGATTGCAAATCCTTAGCATGTGTCAAGACTGCTAATTCAATTGGTAACACTCCTAACGTGTGAATGTGAATCTCATAGTTTGTTGTGGACCCCAGACTAAGTGGCATACTATACTATATAGTATATTCTATTTCTATTTTTCCAGCAGGTCATTTGGTATATTTTAATTCATATTCTTCATCCGTTACATTACTTCTTCATGGTTAGTTTGACGGTGTTACACGGGGACTCACCCCCTAGGGTTGGGGGCGTGCCGCCCTCGCTCCTTGCGCCCCGGGGACTCGGGGGCTCCGGGCGAAACGTTTCCCAACGTCCCCAAAATAAGGAAACTCTCGGAAACGCATAAGGGGTCGCGTCCCCCTGTTTTGCAGCACGCTTCGATGAAGGGGGGTTCCCACATGCCCCCTCCTGAAACTGGAGGGCTTCTAGATGCCCCCCACGATTTTCCCAATTTTAGTTTAAAAAAACAAAATTTTAATTTTAATTGTTGTTTAGTCTCTCTTTCAGGCTTAGTCTTTACTATTTAGTAATTTACTATTTCACTATTTTAGCATGCAATATCATTGATTCAATTTTTCAATTACAATGACTAAAATTAGAAATATAAATATCAAGATTCAAATGACAAATTTGAAAATTATCATGATGAATTGTATAACGTGTTTGTATTATTAATTTGTTATATTGCGATTTACATTGCACAATGATAAACTTAGTATTTACTTTTAGTAATTTACATGAGATGATTCATTGAACTGTTATTGCTGGGATTTAAAGATTTATAATATTATTTTTTATTAAGGCCTGGACATCCCCCTGCCCCCCTGCCCCCCGAATTTCGCTAAAATTTGGGGGTGGTCTCCACACGTCCCCAGTATGCATTTCCCCGCTCCCACGTCTCATAAACTTGGGGGAACATTACAGTTTGAAAATATTCAGGATATATATAGACAAATAGACCATCAAGCTAAGTAGCCATTGACATCTTTGGAAAAATATGTAGAACTTGTCATGAGAGTGCTTGGTACTTATTTTTCTCTTAGCTTGTCTGTTACCTGACCTTTTTCAAGCTATGTTGTGTTGCGCATCGAATTTTTCTCGTGTTGGTACTTGTTACATTGACTTTGAAGTTCTAATGCAAGCTTGTTTTCTACTTGTTTTTGCTTTATATGTTGGATCTTTTCTACCAAGCAAGACTGGATCTATTATAAGTGAATGACATTGCTTGTTCTATTGTTTTATGTGGCCTATATTATAGCATGTATTAGTTGGAAAATAGTCTACATAAGGGAATCTATCAACGAGGGAATGAACAAACTTAAATATAAAATAATCTATTTAGGTTAGGTGGGAAGTTACATGTCTTATCTACAATGTTTGATGATGATAGGAATAGTCTACTTTACCTATAACGAAGAAGAGTCTTTTATCTTTCTTAGGTTTTATTCTTTTGGTTTACAACTTCACCACCTCCTGTTGTCTAAGCAGAACCTAAACCAGGTAATCAAAGAATACTTATTGATAGTACGTTTAGGTCAACTAGATAGCACCACCCATGAGTCTTATTTTGAAGCTAGCTTTCTACTTTAAGCACATCCTAGAGATGAGAGATGGCTTCATCATTAGACTTTAGTATACACACAAACGTTGGATGCACGTGCACTCAACCCCCCTTGAGCAGTTTCAGGTGGGATCCCATGGACTATAGATTGACACTGATCACTACATCCCGTGTTTGCATAGGATCTGCTAACTATGTCACTTACAAGAGTTGGAGATGAATGAACATTTTTCATTTTTGGTGCCATACCTACTTTAAGATTTGTAGAAGGTTTTATTGCTTATTAGAGACTTAGTTGGGTCTCTGTGATACACATAATAAACATTATAATAATTAAAATACTACTAATTAGGTTAATGAAAGGTCAAAGGCACCCCCCTATTCACCTTGTGACTAGTCAATGCATATAACTATATGGTCATGACTCATGTTGCTCATTGTAACATTATCTTTCTCATCAATTCATATCAACCAATAATTATTCAATATTCTAGTAGACAATCGCAAAAATACACTGTCAATATGATGATAAACAGGTTTGTTTATCCCACTTTCATATGCTATTGAGATCAATGGTGCCTTGCTCTCTACGTGAGAGAAGTCATTGGACACAAATCTAAGGCTCTACATACCATAGTTACATATATCGTGTCGGCGAATGTATCGCCGAGGGTTCGGAATGTAACTTATCGGCAACAACGATGAAAATATCGGAAAATGTCGTAAAGCATAAAAAAATACAAATATAACCATTTTTTTCAATTTTTTTAACATCGAAAGCAATAACAACATCAAATAAACACATTGCTACATAAATATGAAAATACAACTAATATATAAGATGCATAAGATGTCAAACAGTGGATCATGATCACATATCGACTATAAAGTTATAAACTGAAAATATTGAAATATGTTCTTGATGGGATGATAGAAAATCACATCAAATGATCAAAATAAATGTCTCTCAAGAAATTAATCATCATGACTCATGAGGCATCTAGATAGTACATAATACAATGATAAATAGTAGGAATCATCGATCCCCTCTACCCCTTTTATAGGAAAGGGGCACCACTCTTCCTTTGGACCCCTTTTATAGGAAAGGGGCACCACTCTTCCTCTGGAAACAGTAGGGGGTCCTGTAGGTGCTTTGGATGAGTTAGGCATCAAATTGGAAGCTCCAACTACTTAAGCTATGGTGGAAGGTCCAACTACTCTACAATTTTGATGAAACTTACCATGTTTAATGAGTGAAGGGTACATTTTTATTGAAGTCATGATAAAAGATTTCAATAGTCAATGCCACCAACATCAAGGTACAGGCATGGGTTGATGTGCTTGATTAAATGCCAATCCCATACCCTCATACCTGATAAAATCCAGTGGAATTGTTGAAATATTGAAATCCTGAAAACTATTAAGTCTCTTGAATTCTAAATGGGATCTAAGATTCTACTTTTTGCATATGAAGTATGATGAGGTTGGAACCACTCTCAAACATCCTGAAACAATTAATGGCAATGTTAAAAATTTAAGTAAAATAATAGAAAATGAAAGTAAAGGAGAATGTCACTTTTACTTTAAGAATTTAATATTACCATTTATTACTTTAAGAATTTAATATATTTAGTTTTAAAAACATTACCAAAAACTTAACCCATGAATTTATTTTTCAAAATTCATGCAAATTGTTTTAGTAGGGCGATATTTTCCAAAATCTCCCGATATATTCCCAATATATCGCGACATATTGAATATATCACGATATATTCAAAATGTCGAAAATATCGCGATTTTTTAGTGGCGATATATCGCCAAGGGGAATGACTCGCGATATATCGCGATATCGCCGATATATGTAACTATGCTACATTGTAATATCCCAACTGATATCTTCCTGTTTATGTGTATACAGTAGATGGCTAATAGATTTATTCCTTAATCAAATAGGAAAGCAAACCCCGAACTTTGCATGCATGCAGTTGCATGCAAATATGTGCCCTAGAAAAATACTGAGATGCTATAAAATAGGAGAAATCAATGCATGTACATACCAGTATATAGATCAGCTGATGGTGAAGAGACCGGTCCCAACATGCAAAGATTCTGCCGGAGGAATAAGGAGATACACCAAATCATCCTCCACAGGTGACTGCGCCCTCCTCTTAAACTGTATAAGCTGTAGAATAATAAATAAGCTGCTGCTGAAAGCTCGGATGAGGTGTACTAGGGTTATACTACCCCTCTGATGATGATGGAAGTAGCATGCGGAAGAAACAGAGGAAGGCTAGTCCAAAACGTGAATGCCTCCTCAAATCAATTTGCCCATGTAGATTAGTGCCTCCAGTAAAGGGGAGCACTGACGATATCTTGCTTGATACTCAAGCTGAACGGCCCTTCTTCCAGGGGAAGGGTGATGGAGGTGCTTCGGAATGAATGGAAGTTACATGCAGAAGTTCTGAGCCCTGTAGGTAGGAAAACGAATTGCTTTGTCTTTGACTACGGTGATACGGTGTGACGGTGAAAACCCTCTGACTGGGTGAATAGTCAACCTCCCGGAATAACTGCTAAATGTAACCTGATGATGAACTAGTGCTGAACTTGGATGATCCAACCTGATGATGCACTAGGGCAGATAGATTTCGCTGCCGAAATACACCAGTTAGCTGAGCATGTGCTCAACCCCAACTTAGCTCGCCGAGCTCTCCAATTCGACTCCACAGATCAATAATCCATAAGTGACTTCTCCATTCACTTTATCTTTCTTTTATAACTTTCAACTGCGAAAACCCTAACTTTTGACCTAATTAGGTCACTTTATCTTCTAATTTCAGTTGACTTGCATGCATGCGCATGGAGACTTAATCGAGTGCATGCATCATTAAATAATGCTCGGATGTCATGCATGCAGGTGGCCTTTGGCTCTACTGGCCCTCTTCGACCCAATGGTGATATAATATTGATGTCTTAGATCTTCTATATATGGCATCAGTCTTCGGCTGATTCCTTGACTGTTAGTGCCCGCTCGAACCTACAGGAATCACATAGGTTAGTGGGTTGGTCCTCAATGCCTAAGCAGAAGAGGACATTACAGTCCTCCCCTCTCGAATTTGCTTGTCTTCAAGCAACTGTAAAGCTGGGTGTTGTGATACCTGTTCTGCCTCCCAAGTAGCATCCTCTATAGGCAGATCTTTCCACTGAACCAGGTAATCTCTGATGATTCTGTTCCTCAGTTTCCTCTCTCGCACCTCTAGGATGCGCTCCGAAATCAAAACCAATTGCCCCTTGTCATCAAGGGGAGGCAGCTCGGAAGATGTAACAATCTGTTGACCAACCACCTTCTTGAGATTGGAGACATGAAATACGTTGTGAATCTTGCTCTCTTGGGGTAGTTCTAGCTCATATGCTACCTCTTCGACCTTCGGAATTATCTTGTATGGACCATAGAAACGAGGTTGGAGTTTTTCTGCTCCTGTCTTTTTAAGAGATGACTGTCGGTAAGGCTGGAGGCGTAAATAAACGAAGTCTCCCACCTCAAAACTGCGCTCAACTCTATGCCTGTCTGCTTATATCTTCTGTTGATTCTGAGCAGCATGTATGTTCTCCCTGAGTATCTTGAGGATATCTTGACCCTCTTGAATCCACTCTTTGGCCTTGGGGGCCTTGGTATCGCCAAATATCCGGTCTGCAAAAGTGGAAGCATCATACCCATACAGGGCTCAGAAAGGGGTCATCCTAATGGTCATATGGTAGGTGGTGTTGTAACAATGTTCACCCAAGTGTAACCATTTGATCCATGTCCTTTGCTGACTTGATACCGTAATTTCTCAAGTATCCCTCAATCCACTTGTTAACAATATCTGTCTGCACATCACTCTGCGGATGATAACTTGTGCTCATGGCTAACTCGGTCCCCACTAACCGGAAAATATCTTGCCAAAAGGCTCCTGTGAATTTGCTTTCCCTGTCACTGACAATGGTCTTGGGTAACTCGTGGAGTCTAAATACCTCTCCGAAAAATAGTTCTGCTACCTGTGCTGCTGAATAATCTGATGATATGGCAAAGAAGTGAGCAAACTTGGTCAATCTGTCCACTCCTACGTACAAGCAGTCTCTGCCTTGGACCTTGGGCAGCCCAGTAATGAAGTCCATAGAAATGCTCTACCATTTCTGCTCGGGAATAGGTAAGGGATGTAGTGAACCAGCCGGGTGGATGTGCTCTATTTTGTTTTGTTGGCACAAGCTGCACTCCCTCACATGTTGTATCACATCTTTGTTGAGGCCCTTCCATGAGAACCTTTCTCTAATCTGTCTGTAGGTCTTGAGAAACCCCTGATGCCCTGCTAATGGTGAATCGTGCGATGCCTGTAAGATTTTCTTCTTGAGGGGAGACTCTGGAACCAAGAAGATTATGTTTTTGTAGTATATGATATCATCAATGACCCTGTACCTATCATCCTGAATCTGTCCATCCAATAGCTTGCAAGCAAACTTATCTTTGGAGTACTCAACCAAAAGATGAGACCTCCAATCTGATGAGATGCTCATAAGGGATAAAGTAGCTAGTCGTCTAGAAAGTGCATCGGTCACTACATTGCTCTTCCCCTTTACGTACTCAATCTCGAAGTCATAAGCCTGAATTTTACTTACCCATTTTTGTTGTCTCTCGTTTAGCTCTTTCTGCTCTAGGAAGTATTTCAGGCTGTTGTGATCTGTCTTAACCTTGAACCTTACACCCACTAAGTACTGCTTGAACTTGGTTAGCGCATGTAGGATGGCTAACATCTCTTTGTCATATATCGAATAGTGGCGCTCATAGTCTTTGAGCTTCCTGCTCTCAAATGCAATGGGGTGGTTGTTTTGCATCAAAACTGCCTCAATTCCCTCTCCTGAAGCATCACATTCTAACACAAAGGATTGAGAAAAGTCTGGTAAAGCTAATACTAGGCATGAACTCATTACCTCCTTCATTTTCTCGAATGTTTGTTGTGCTACCTCCGACCAACTAAATGCTCCCTTCTTGGTAAGATTAGTGAGGGGTGCGGTCATCTGTGAGAATCTGCTGACATACCTTCTGTAGTAGGTGCAAAGGCCCAAAAAGCCCCTCAGTTTTGTCACATTTTTAGGTGTAGGCCAATCCAAAATTGCCCGAATCTTCTCTAAGTGCACCTGGACCCCGTTGGCCCCTATCACATGTCCTGAGTACAACATCTCCTGCATGCCGAACTCACACTTGGACATTTTGGCATATAGTGACTGCTCCTGTAGAATACCAAGTACTTCATCAAGATGTCTCAAATGTTCTTCCCAAGTCCGACTGTATATCAATATGTCGTCGAAGAATACCAGAATATATTTACGCAATTGTGTCCTGAAGATATGGTTCATGAATGACTGGAAAGTAGTTGGTGCATTAGTGAGCCCAAATGACATCACTAGAAACTCATAATGTCCATAGTGGCAACGGAAAGCGGTCTTTGGAACATCCTGTTCCCTGACCCAAATTTGATGGTACCCTGAGCAGAGATCAATTTTGGAAAAGTACTTTGCCCCCTGTAGTTCATCCATTAACTCATCAATCCTAGGGATGGGATACCTGTTCTTTATGGTTTTCTTATTGAGTGCCCTGTAATCAATGCACATGTGTAAGGTTCCATCCTTTTTCTTCACTAGCACTACTGAAGATGCAAAGGGACTGGAGCTAGGTTTGATGTATCCTAGCACTACTGAAGATGCAAAGGGATTGGAGCTAGGTTTGATGTATCCCAGCTTGAGTAGTTCCTTGATTGTACTCTCGATCTCATCTTTATACCTCTTGGGATGTCTGTAAGGAGTGGTGATAACTGCTTGGGTCCCCTCCTCTAATTCAATAATGTGTTCAAATCCTCAACTGGAGGTCGACCTGCTGGAAGGTCTCCGAATACTACCCTGTGCTTCTGTAGTAAGTTCTCTATATCTGGTGGATGTTGTGTGGCCTCATCTGGTGGTTTCCTGAAGGTAACCATACACTCTGCAACCTACTCAATATTTCCTTGCCAGAGTACTGCCTCCATCCTGTGTGATGTCATTGTTGTGGGAGGATAGGTATTCATCCCTCTCAATACCACCTTCTGTCCTTCTGCCCCTGTAAACTCCATCTCCATGGTCTGGTAATTTGTGGAATACTTCCCTATGGAATACAACCACTGAACTACTAGTACCATATTCATGTCAGGTACATCTAGCACGTAGAATGTCTCTATCATTGTATAATTCCCAAGCGTTACCTTTAATTTAGGAATCGTTTGACTACACTCCATGGTGTGACCTAGTGCTGCTACCGAAAACCCATCAAAGCTCTCAGTCTGAATGTCTCTCTTTTTAACCCATGCAGCATCAATAAAGTTGTGGGATGCCCCACCATCTATCAGTACTCCCGCTCTGTGGCCCTGTACGGTACCTCTGATATGAAGAGTGTGGAATCTAGGAACACCTGTCTTGGTAGCAATGGTACCTCCTGAGGCCTGTCCCTCAGTAACTGTCTTTGTTGTCTCTCCCTGTCTTTGATCCTGGTAATCCTCATCCTCTTCATTGTTGGAATAAGCCTCTATGTAGTAGGCCTTTACTTTTCTTGAACATCTGTGACCTGGTATCCATGGTTCCTGGCAAGTGAAACATAACTTTTTTCTTCGAAGGTCCTGTTGGGTATCATTGTCCATCCATTCTTTCTTGGGCCATGGTTTCCTTTCTTTATCTTTAATAGGAACATTGGTCCTGGGAGGAAACCTATTTTTGGGCACTATATCTTGCAAGTCTCTAGTCCGTCTGATGGCATCTGCTAGGGTGGTGGGCCTATAAGACTTGACCCATCCCGTAAGGGTTCAGTGAGAGCCTCAGTGAACAACATAATCAACTTGCTCTCTGATATATCTGTGACCATGACTGCTATCCTCTAAAACTCAGAAATAAAAGCATCTGCACTCCCTGTCTACTTGAGTTGTGCCAACTCCCTAAAGTGTACCTCTGGATCCTTCCGATCAAACCGCTCAATGAGCCTTCTGTGTAAAATCTGTGTATGAGGTGATGGTGTTGTGACCCAGTGTCACTAACCCGTGGTACCACCACTCATGCGCTTATCCGTCCAAATGCAAGGTAGCCAATTTAATGGCATCTGTCTCAATCATGGGGTTGAGCTGGAAGTATGTATCCAACTTTTGCACCCAATTCCTAGCTGGGCCACCTCGGGTGCCCTCAAAGGTAGGGATAGTTAGTTTCCCTACGGTGCGTTGTAACTCATAGTTCTGGGTGAATGGCCTATTGTAAGCTTTGGGTTTGTTCTTACTTTTAAAGTGGCAGAAGTCAGTGAAGGTCATGGTTGAATGGAAATCCTCTCCTAAAGCCCTATATTCTCTCAGATAGGCACTCATGGGTTCTTCTGGTTCTGCTTGTGCTAGAGGTACTACAGCTGGACTATCTAAGAATTGAGGCATGGTAGGTCGGAAAGGCTTGTATATATGGGGATGGCTCTGCATGTTGGTATGTAAGTGCTCCCTACTACTGCTGGTGGATACCCTATCACTGCTGGGAAATAATGCACTTTGTGGGGTGGGCCCATTCTTCTCAGTCATTTGCCTGAAGGTGCTCATCATTTCTTTTTGCCCAGTGGTGAGTTCTTTTATGGCTGATATGAGACTATTGAAAGCTATTTTATCATCATCGGCCATTGTTTCTTTGCCTTTTTCAAACTGATACTCTCTGTTCCCCAAATCTATGTCCTCTAACTCCTCTTCCCTGTCTCTATACCTCTATCTCCTGTGAGTAATGTTGTATGGGTCTCCTGGATTCATTTATAATTTTTGCATGCCCACAGCTGGCAAGGAAAATAGATCTGATACCACTGTAATATCCCAACTGATATTTTCCTGTTTATGTGTATACTGTAGATGGCTAATAGATTTATTCCTTAATCAAATAGGAAAGCAAACCCCGAACTTTGCATGCATGTAGTTGCATGCAAATATGTGCCCTAGAAAAATACTGAGATGCTATAAAATAGGAGAAATCAATGCATGTACATACCAGTATATAGATCAGCTGATGGTGAAGAGATCGGTCCCAACATGCAAAGATTTTGCCGGAGGAATAAGGAGATACACCAAATCGTCCTCCACAGGTGACTGTGCCCTCCTCTCAAACTGTATAAGCTCCAGAATAATAAATAAGCTGCTGCTGAAAGCCCGGATGAGGTGTACTAGGGTTATACTACCCCTCTGATGATGATGGAAGCAACATGCGGAAGAAACAGAGGAAGGCTAGCCCAAAATGTGAATGCCTCCTCAAATCAATTTGCCCATGCAAATTAGCGCCTCCAGAAAAGGGGAGCACTGACGATATCTTGCTTGATACTCAAGCTGAATGACCCTTCTTCCAGGGGAAGGGTGATGGAGGTGCTCTGGAATGAATGGAAGTGATGTGCAGAAGTTCTGAGCCCTGTAGGTAGGAAAACAAATTGCTTTTTCTTTGACTATGGTGATACGGTGTGACGGTGAAAATCCTTTGACTGGGTGAATAATCAACCTCTTGGAATAACTGCTGAATGTAATCTGATGATGAACTAGTGCTGAACTTGGATGATCCAACCTGATGGTGCACTAGGGCAGATAGATTTCGCTGCCGAAATACACCAGTTAGCTGAGCATGCGCTCAACCCCAACTTAGCTCGCCGAGCTCTCCAATTCGACTCTACAAATCAATAATCCATAAGTGACTTTTCCATTCACTTTATCTTTCTTTTATAACTTTCAACTGTGAAAACCCTAACTTTTGACCTAATTAGGTCACTTTATCTTCTAATTTGCAGTTGACTTGCATGCATGCGCATGGAGACTTAATCGGGTGCATGCATCATTAAATAATGCCCGGATGTCATGCATGCAGGTGGCCTTTGGCTCTAGTGGCCCTCTTCAACCCAATGGTGATATAATATTGATGCCCTAGATCTTCTATATATGGCATCAGTCTTCGGCTGATTCCTTGACTGTCAATACCAGCTCGAACCTATAGGAATCACATAGGTTAGCGGGTTGGTCCTCAATGCCTAAGCAGAAGAGGACATTACATACATACCCTGCCTCAAGCACGGTTTTTTAAATTTTTAGCGTCGAATCAATTCTTACTTTTAGGTTGTCCTACCAGATTGGGCCAATAAGCTGTAGGCAGAGAACCAAGGACTTTTAGAGGGACCTTCAGGGGATACTTTAGACTCCAGATTGTTGAGGCCCCGACTCTTTGGCTGACCACCATCGCTGCGGTATCAACCGATCTTGACACAACCCTTACGGAGCTGTTGCTCCAGGACACATGTCATTGTACACCATCAGACTAGAAGATAGTCCAGTAGACAACTCAGCTCTAGATGTCCCCATGTCAGGGTGCTTCCCCATCCAACACGACTAGGTTTCCATTTATACTTTCTTCTCTATTGACTTGGATGCTAGCAGAGCAGAGCGTAGTCTCTCTTGTGGTTCCCCCAAGATCATCTCAGAGGACATCATGTGCTAGTACATTGGCAATTTCATAGCCATTGATGACTTTAAGGGGTAGACTTGGTTTTCGCACCTGTCCATAGTGGTTGGCTCCTGCACTTCTTGACATTATCTTGTCTAGATCGGTATCATTTTAAGCTCCGAGTGCCTTCTTCTTTTAGTAGTTTTTTTGCATCATTTTGGGTATCTGTACTTTAATTATTAAGCTTTATGCTTTGCTTTGTTCTCCTTTAGCCTTATCAATGTTATTAGCTAAATGTTTACCTGATAACTAAATTGCACTGAAATGGATACATGAATGGATATGGATACGGGGAGGGAAACAAATCCGACAAATTATGAAAAATGTCGAATACGATCTCTCTCTCTCTCTCTATATATATATAGAAAAGGCCACGAGACATACATACTTTAGATTACCATTCATCAATAATATTTAAAGGTAGTCATGTCATTTATAACAATTAAAATTAACAAACTCAAATATTGACTTAAACAATATTCTTCTATCTCAAGTGCCATAGATAAGTCACCCACTGGCAAGCATTTAAACAAGAACATGTCAACTACTTCTAAACATTGATTTCAAACCCAAAAATTACTTGATGGATGTATCCAAATGTTACCATCTAACAAATATTACGCTGATTGCACCTCTAGAAAAGTGTTGAAATCTATGCTTAAACACAATTTTGGATGTAAGCCAGAGACTCAACTATGTTGTATTAGGGTTGGTTCACTCACTGGCAAGACAAACAACCCGGCAAGCGAGAGTCGATTGACCAACCGACTGGCTCATAAAGGGCCTAAATCCATAGGATTGTCAATGATCTGCAACCAACTTGGATATTCAAATTTGACATAATCAACCATGTTTTAAGGGGATTAATTAAGCACTCAAGTATAAATAAGTGAGCTCATGTTTTAGTGCAACTTAGGTGTGACTGTGATGACATGCAATATTGCACTCTATGCCATAATACTATCTCTAGACACCAATGAGTTCCCTTGGATATGTTGTTTACGTTGTATGGTTTATACTAATAAAAATGCTTGAAATAAGATTAAAATATTACATGCATATCATATGGAGAATTGGCTAAACGACACACCATCATAATTCTCTCCATGACATAAGGATAGGGATATGAGTGTACTAGCAATGGAGTAAATAAGGCCGTAGATCAAGGGTTCGTACTAATTCAAAAAGGAAAAGAAGATAACTGAAGCTTGTTAGAAGATTATTGGAAATAAGTGTTGGTTTATGTAACCTGTCATAAATGTAGTACGCTATTTTGTATGGCTAAAGCTGCCATTGTATCAATTTTGATATGCAAGTTGTTTTATCACATATGCAAGTCATTGGGGTTTATTTGAAACTAAGTTGTGAGGAATTGGCAAAAAAACTGAAAAAAAGTCATTGTACTTGTACACTACGTTGTGAAACAAACACTATAGTAGACACGCATTTGATACAATAAAATGTCTACAGATCAATGATTTTTTGAACCAACGGTAAGCCTCTATCAATTTTGGAAAATTACAATGAAACAAAATCCATGAGACATAAAATGTCAGATTACCATTCACCAATTTAGAATTAAGGTTTTGCTCTTGATTGATAAGCTTCGAGGCTTTATATCTAATAAGTTTTGAGGTTCAATTTAGGGTTAGGGTTTTATAGTTTTCCTTCGAGGTTCTTTATTTGTTTATTTTCATGTCAAAAGATCACCGTTTCTAGTCAAAAACTTGCCCAATAGCAGCTGAAACGTTTTAGAAAACTAAGAAACTGTCGGAAACGTTTCAGGAAATGCCTGGAATCTCTGGAAACGTTTTAGGAAACGGGTGGAAACTGCTTGGAAACGTTTCATATTTTTGGATACGTCTTGGAAACGTTTCAGTGCCGTTTCCAAGCTGTATCCCCTCCGTTTCAGTTTCCGAAACGGAGAACGGCGTTTCCCCTCCTCTTGCTAGACGTTCCGGTAACTTAGCCTGATAATCTTGAGCGTAGATTTGTTGATTTCAGCCACCGTTGTAGGAGTTGCTTTTGCAGTCCCACATTGTACTTTATTATGATAATGGATGTACTTTTTAGTCCCATAGATCTACTTTTGTTGTCAGTTGTTGATCGTTCATAAATCATCTTATCTTTTGGTACATGGGAGTTGTTTTTGGCATTCCCACATTGCTATTGTGACTACTTGCACTTTCGAGTCCCATTGACCTATTTTGGTTACCTGTGGAAATGAAATTATCCTATATTGTAGCTTAAGTTCTTTTGGGAATCCTGTAAAATTCACATTCTTGTTACTTGAATTTGAGTCAAGTAGTTTGTTGCTATTGGTTAAGTGTCATATTAGATAGCATAATTTATCTGAAAGCAACAGCTGGGGAGATCTAGATCATAATATTTTCCCTCTTACATAGGAGCATATTAATCTTATTTAAGAGAATAAATTGCTTAGTATGTGAGGTTTTAGTACTTGAAATGAAGTTGACTGGTGTCCAATATATTATAGAATTATTATATCCCACAATATAGAGGCCTGATTTATATCCCTAGCATTAGGGGGTATTTAATGATATGCCCAAATAAGCTCTGGCCTTTTTTGAGAATCCATATTTGTGATTATAAATTATAATAAAGTTTCACCAATATTTTAAGTACGAAAGTGGAGCAATCTCTTTTAGCTTCAGGATTTTTTTGTGAGATCGTTGTCTTTTAATCTTTGTGTATCATATAAAGCTTGATTGCTCAAAAGATCAAATGGCCATTTATATACATTTTTCTTTGCTGTTGCTGTTGGTCTAAATCAATTAGTTATGCCACCCTTCCTTACTGTATAGTATTCAATTTAAACTTCAAACTTCATTATTATATTGGTGTTGTGTAGGTGCAATAATTTTATGGGATTGGCAAAGAAGTTAAAAATAATTTTATGGGTTTGAAATGGCAGGGAAAATGCAAAGGTTGGAGCTGGAACCCTTGATTTGGAACCAATGAGGAGCAATCAAGGATCTGTTCTGACGATATCTTCGAATTTCCAGGTTTGTACGTTAGGGAGGAATCTTCATAGAGGGTATCTTTTCTTTCACATAGAGGGTATACTTTTCCTTCTTCTCAGGCTCAATTTACCTTCTTGGAAATTGTCAATATTGAGTATCCATATGACAGAAATCTTGCTCTGCACCATGTATATTGCAGTCACATATATGAAATAAAGCAAACACTGTGACATGGTTTAGGAATCTTAGTTTCATAAATGTAATTGATATATGTAACTGATCAAAGATATCTGGATTGAAATGTGAAGGATGGATATGTTAGAAATTCTTCTATAACAGTGTTCTGGCACTTAGATCAGCACTTGAAAGTTTTTGAAGAACCCCGGCCCTGTTTCAAGCCTTTTGGCTTCTCTGCATAGTTTAATGCCCAAGCCTTTCTATGCACAATTTTTAATCAAAATTTGATTGAACTGAAATACATGAAGTTCTTTTCAAATTTAAACAAATCAGAAATTTTCTTTTCAAAGCAAAATTACAAACTTAGAAATTTTAACTCAGCCAAACACACATGAAAATAACACAGATGTTTTTGACCAATGGTCCAGGATAAAACCCCTTAGGGAAGACCTGTTTCTGAGAGAGAGAGATTTATTATTTCTTCAGGTAAAATACAAAAATTAAATCAACAATACTTATCAAAATTTCTGTCTCGAAATCTGAACCTAAACTGCTGATTTTTCCCTCGAAATTTGTGCCAAACTCCAACGTTGAAATTCATGCCAAATTCTGCCTGTACAGACATAATTTATGTCTGTACTTTTGCCTTGAAAAACGTGCAGAATCTGTACATTCACCTCGAAATCTGTGCAGAATCCGTACTGTATGGTTTTTCTCGAATTATGTGCAGACCGTACAGTACGGTCACCTCGATTTCTGTGCTGAAATAAAAGCCTCAAAATCTGCGCGTCCTTACCTGTATGGATCTTGAAATCTGTACACTTTCTCGAATTCTATGCTCTCCTCGATTTCTGTGCTGCTCCTCGAATTCTGTGCTGCTCGATTTCTGTGCTGGAAATTATTTTCTCTCTCCTGGTTTTGAAATCTCTTCAAACCCTCACTTTCTCTTTTCTTCCTCTCTCCAAAAATCTCTCTTGGAAATGATCACAATGAAATGAATGAATGCCTTGCCCTAGCCCTTTTTGTTCATGGTAACTTCCTCTTTCAATCTAATGGTCAATATTAGATTAGATGAAGGGTTCACATTAAATGCTACATTAATTAATTAATTAAATAACATTTAGTGCACCTCATGTCATTTAATAAAGTTTGAACAACCCCTTTTTAATTTAATCACTATCTCAACTTTATTTTAAATATGAACTTAGGAAAACCATGACCTAGCCTTTTTAATAAAGTCACTTTAAAAACATAAAGTACCTCACACTTCATTAAATGCAAATTGACTAGGGGTCACCATTTAGAGTGTCCTTGTCCACCCCAAGGCAAGTCTAGGTGGACAAACACTTACTAGGTAACTTTTTAACAGCACTGATACACCAAACAAAGAATTTTAAGGCTTGGGACGAGATCAGTGCAACATGCTGCTCCTGCTGACCACAGCCAACATTAGGATTGGTTAATATCTGCTTTGAGACACTAATTGGAAACCTTTTCTGATGCCATCACAGTTATCATTTATGGGTTGTGGGCCAATATCATAATTACTTTTATCTTGGTCTCCTAAGCTGGTATTCAATTATTTCCACCAAAGTTTGATGATTGCACTGCTGCTCTTTAAACAGGTGCAGTCACAGCAGGCATCTATGCTAGCAGTCAATATTAAAATTTCCAATCCTAGACAATGGATGTCCTAATGTTCTCAAATTAAAAAATAAAATTGAGTTTATTTAAATGCAGAAAATCTCTGAACACAACATTGATCACACAATAGTTGGTAAAGTAAATAGCGAATTATAAATGAAATTCAAACATACACATACGTTTTCTCCTTCAAATCAGCTTCTCATTTCTTACTCACAATGTGGCGTCTGCAGCCTGGAAAACCAGCAGCTATATGGTCAATGAAACCACCTCAACTAGAGGTGTACGACCTGCATAAGAGGGAGAAAAGTACAGCAGTATGGCTTACTGTACAGTCTGTGGAAGAGGGAGAAAATTACAGCAGCATGGATTGCTGTACGGATTGTTATTTTCTGCCTTTCGTGGACAACAAATCACTCCTCTGTCCTCAACAGCTGAAACACACCCTTTCGACAAACGAAAACAGTGTATGGCCTGCTCTGAATGAGTATGGCCTGCACATAAACAAAACCAGTAGCAGCAGTGGTACAGCCTGCTATTCGGCCTGCTCTGTTTTCTGGTCAATCCTCTTCCTGATGCGCTCTGGATCTTTCGCCTTCACGTTTTCTGTGCTTACATTACTATCGACCTCTCTCTCTTGTTTGTCTTTTATGCTTTTCCGAAACCCTAATCTCATTAACACTAATCCCCATCTATCTCAATCTTGAGAGGTACAGCTGAGATTAAATCGAGTCTGTCATTGTTGACCACCTAACCAACTAGGTGGGAAACCATGTACCATGTACCTTGAAGATGAAAAAGATGTACTTGACAAATTTTTTCAAGCGAGGAAGTTTTTTTTCTTTCTCTTATCTTTTTTCCATGAGATTTCTGCACCCATGCGGGGGGATTTTGTAATGATATGTCAGCATGAGGGTTTTTTTTTGTAAAACTTGATTGCCTAGGACTTTATCATTAGGGAAGTCCTTTCATCGAGTGTTTTTTTCCTTGGATATTTAAAATTCATTTTCAGTGATTTTAATTATCTGAGTTTTCATTCAAAATTTTCCCCAAAGTGGTGAAAGGCGTTCTAATGATCGAGTCCATGGAGTGATTAAGGTCTAGGAATGTTGTATATCACCATGCTAAACATTATCCAGAGTCTTGTGAAATTTCATTATGTTTTGCCTATGATTTTTTAATTTTTGGTGATTAAAAAATGTTCCTCAGCATAAAAACGTTGTAATGTATAGAGGGATAAGTGGCTCCTAATGCCTATAAATAGGGGCATGGGTACTCAAAATCAATGGCATGAGACCCCCTACACCCTTGGGACAAGTTTGAAGTAATTTGGACAAGTTTTGTAAAGGTTTTGGACATGTTTTCCTAAGTCAGTCAAAAAAATCAGGAAAATTGGGCATTATTTAGAATGACAAATTGCTCTCTAGGAAGTGTGCTCCCCTCTCCATGGGCCTTCCCCTCTCTCATTTGACAAGTGGCAAGCATGCACATGGGGTCCCCTCTCTTATTTGACAAGTGGCAAGCATGCACATGGGGTCCCCTCTCACTCTTTTCCTATTTAAGGAGGCTTCCCCTCCTCATTTGTGGGACAATCCCTCTTCTTTCTCAAGCTCTTACTATTCTTTCTCTCTTACTCTCATTTTCAGAACCATTTTGTAATTTTCAGCTATTGTGATCAATAAAGCAAATTCTTTGGGGGAGATTTGGTGTCTTGCTCATTGTGGATAGCGTGCTCTTGTTTTCCATTGCTATCATATGCCATTGGAGGCCGAAGAAGCAAACTGTTTTGCTTGGTGAGATCTATTGAATTTTTGTAGTAGATTTTATGAGTTTTTCTTTTTGTATTTGAGAAGTTCATGCATTTCTCGGTTGAATAGTATGATTTCAAGTCATTGTTAGGAACTCACCTCTCTCGTTTGTGTGAAGCAAAATCTTTCAAGTTGTAGGTTATCTATAGTGGAGAGGGATATTCTTTGGTTAGATGCCCCTTTTCTTCAAGTTGAAGAGCAAATAACACTTTTTCCTCACCCATTTTCTCATAAAATTTCTGCATTTTATTTTATCTCTTTAAAGCACCATTAGATCTGGTTAAAACTTTTATTTGTACAAGTTATTTGAAGTTATTCACTTTGTCGATTTTTGTAAAATTTTGTACATATTTTCATGCTTATATGCAAGGTGTCTAAAAGTGATTTTGAGCATCTTTTACTGTTTTTATGCTTGCTGATTTTTGCAGGTTTTTAGCAACACGAGGGGAAACTTTGTCAAATTTTGGGTAGAAAATTGTGCAAAGGACTCCCAAAAGCCACCGCTTCAAAATCCATAGCCTAAAGGGGTCAAATCTCTTCTCTTTCTCTTATTTCCCCAAATTCTAAAGCGTTGAAATTTCATCATTTGTAACAAGTTCAAGAGAGTCTCTTGAACTTGATTTTTATTTTATTTTAAGGGCATTCAAGTTTCTTTTTGTTTTGAGCCATCCATTGCATACAAAGCAGGTTGGGCTTTCCCACCCTTGCATTGCAAGCAAAGAAAGGCTAGATTTATGTGCTTAGCTTTCTTCCATTATTTCATTTACTTTCATTGCTTGCCCCATTTATTCGCTAGGAAGAAAGTTGTGTGGCTAGTGTTAGGTTGTACTTTTGTTTCAAGTTATTCTTTTGTGCCCACACTTTGCAAGTGAGTTGGCTTTGCCATCCTTGCAATATCGTGCTGGCTAGTATAGTTAAATCTCTTTAAAGTTATTTTATTATTTATTTAAAAGCAAATAACCATTTCGCCAATCTTTGTCCCGTATTCACTCCCCTTGCCGGTTGGTTCGACCTTGGGTGACAATAAAGGGAGAAGATTTTAGTTCGCTAGATTAATAGGCACCCAACTTTTATCTTGATAAGAAATTGAGGAAAAAAAGGTTGATATGTGGAGCTAGAGGGGTAGAGGCAGTTGGGAGCCTCGTGGCACTGTGTCCTCTTTTTGAGCGCCCAACAATCTTTGGGATTGACTTGCGGAGCTAGAAGGGAACCTTATGTTCTCTTGCAGAGCACCTAACAATCTCTCTCAAATTGAAAGAGAAGTGTTTAGGGTAGATACATTAGCTAGGTTGTGCGTTTCATGTTTCAAACATTAATCCCCTAAGCTAAAGTGAAACTTAAAATTAACTTAAAATTTACAGGACCACTCGCAAAACTTTTCAATCACTTTTCATTTCGTATTTACATTCAAAGCATTTCATTAAAGTAATTTTAGTTTCAACAAGTTATTTTCATTTTTGGATGTTTTAAAGTTTGGAAGTGAAATTATTACAATTCTTTTGTCTATCTTGTATAATTTATTTTTCATCAAGCAAGCAATTGGTTTATTGACTTTGTTACCGACTAGTTTGCATCTAGTTGGACTTTCAGTGAGCCGCCAAAGATGAACAAATCCTTGTTCAAATTCAGAGTTTATAAGCCCATTCAGGCTTTCATGGCCCTTTTATTTTTTGTTCTGCATGTTCATACCCCTTCGAGGAAGTTGTAATAAATGTACTAGCACGACCCTTTTTTTTGTAAAAGATTCGGCTTTATAAGACTTAAATGTCAATCCGATCATTCCAAGCTGTTTTTTCCCTTGTCAATTATGCAATGCTGAATAAGCGATGTATAATTTTCGAGTTTCTCACCACTCCTCCGAAGTTGGAATGGTCATCTTGGCAGTTAGGCCTTAAGAGGTTATTAAAGTTCATGTGTCAATGTATATGAGCGTGCTAGGCACCGATATTGAGTCGTATGGACATGTACTAGGTCCCTAGAGTTTCGTCCAATTTCGATTTTATTTTATTTTATTTTTTTGTTTTTAAGCCAATTTAAAGGTTTAATTAAAAATCTTCATAATGTAATAATTGGTGGGTTCGGAGTGTGTTTTTGGCGTGGGGATACTCGTTTTCACACTCAGAGCAACATCTTTACCTCGGTGGCCACTTTCACCATGTTTCGGGCAGCTAAAACATCATGGAAGGCATTATTTGGCTAACAAAGCATTATTTGGCTTTTAATTGCTAAAAATGCATCATTTTGGCATTGGTCAAAATATTTAAAAAGTCAAAAAATTGATTTTTAAATGGTTAAGTGGGGATGGGGCATGGTGGTCCCCATGGTGGCGATCTCATCACATGAGGAAGGCATGCAAACTTTGGATATGATTAAGTGGTATACATATCACAAATTTATTAAGAGGGATGACATCAGGCTAATTGAAATCGTGAGCATGGTTGCGCTAGCACTAAGGAGTGGACCCCCTCATATGTATATCCCACTTAAAGTTGGTTATGTTGTAGGTTGTTATACCATATGGTATAGAACCCAAGTTATCTCCTCGCCCATGTCATTTAATTTGCACATGTTGAGTATCGTGAGCATGGTATAGGGGTGATCACACCAACCATTATGGTGGTAGTGAATAACAAGGGTGGACCTCCTTTCATCCACATCACTTACAAACTTTGGGTTAATTTTTTAGATTTAGCATAAGTCAAAGATTTGGAACAAGTGATTTATTTTATTGGTGAGGCCTTTTCTCACATCATATTGAGGTAGTACAATCAAGGTAGGTGAAGCATGCGAGTGATGGAGGTGGGTGGAGTTTGGTGAGTGGGTTGATGTGGTGGCAGCTAATAAATGGTTGGTAGAGTGTGGTGAGAGAGGTGTCAATTACCTCTTCAGTTCAACTTAGACCAAGATCTGTTTAACTCAGATACACTTCGGGTTTATCTTCAGTGTTGGTGATGCCCCCTTGGGTCTCTCATTTCCTATTTAAACGGGTCACTTCTCCATTGTAATCATGGGAAGGTGGAACCTCTGCTAAATTGCATTGTAACTATTGTGAAGTATTTTTCATTGAATGAATAAAGGCTTTGGAGGCAAATAGGTGTGTGGATCTCTCGTGTGTGGATGATAATGTTTTTATGATCTAATGAGGTATACCTGTATTGTTTACATGCTTGCATTATAAAATCTTTGGTTATTTATCTGGCTTTTGAAGGAGAAGTATTTCTTAGTAAGGTAGAGTAGTGTGATTGTTTCATCCATTACTTTTCTGTTAAGTTGCATTAGAGACATTAGACGAACATGTTTTTTTGATGAGAAATGCATTTTTTCTGAAGTTTTTATTGTAGTTTACATCAGGTGCTTGTAATCCTTTGTTGTGCAAGTGTTGTGAGATTGTAGGATATCTAGTTTGGAGAGCGTGTTGAGCATGTTAGCATCCTCACATCTTCAAACATATTTCTAAGAAGGACTAGTCCCTCTGATCCCCACTTTGAGGACCCCATTGCCCAATTTCAACGGTTGTTTGTCTTCACCCTTCTCATCTTCTAAAGTTTGATATTCTTGGTTACTGGTTCGATTTTTATTTCGGATCTATAATTTCATGCAATAATATACAGATCTGAGTAGTTGGCTAGATCTAAGTAGTTTACAATTAAAATCTCAAAGTCTAAATCTGGTTAGAGTTGATATACTGTTTTTACTAAGTCTTTTTTCAAGTAAAATCTAAAGTTAAGTAAGGGAAGTTTGATTCAAGAGTTTAAAGATTCATATTTGGCATATAGTGCTTAAGATTTACTTGCCAAATCTTTTCAAGAAGGCAAGCAAAGATCCTAAGAAGACAAGCTTCCTTCCATAGTCATTTTCAACTAGTTTTATTTAGAATTTTTTAGACTTTTTTGTAGATTTTCCAAGACACTCTTAAAGTGTTTTTGGGTGTCTTTCACATTCTTTCGTCGCTGTATTTTTGCAAGTCTACAATAAAAAAGGAGGAAACTTTGGCGAATTTTCGCAAAAATCAAGAAAAAGAAGACAAACGAAGCTTACCACTGCATAAAAAATGATTCTTTCACAAGTTGTAAGCGTTTGGATCCAAAGTATAAGGACCAAAGTGCACTTTTATTTCATGTTTGTAAGATTGTAATAAGGTTTGAGTAGGTTCATTAGAGCCCACTCCCCATCCCTCCTGGAGGGATTTGCGTCGGTGTCCTTTTGGCGGTTTTGATGTTGCTAGAGTAGTTTGCTGCTTTCTTTCTCTCTTTCACTATTTCATTGTTTTATTCAAGTTTGCAAAAGTAATTTGAATACTTATCCACTGCGCTATACCGAAGTACCATAAGGGAAAAGATTTGAGCAGTGTAGTAATTAAAAAACTTTAATTTTTATGCACTGTTGAGTTTAAAATAAATCCCCTCGCTTTCCCGAGTACAGGTTCATGGATAAGGGCTTTCTCGAGTATTGAATCTGGAAAGAGACTTCTGGGATTTACTTTTTTTAATTAGAAAACTTTGGTCAAAAAACATTTAAAACTTACAAGGCCTTCATCCTTGTATGCTCTACTTTCACTACAGCCTCGTCTGATCAGTTGGTAGTATCAGAAAGGGATTCAGGTGACTAGCTTTATTAGTTTCCACTTTCAAATTAATCTCCCCAGGTGAAAATCCAACGCCTCGAATTGATTCGTTGCGGTGGCAAAATCCACAAAAGAAGCGGGAACAATTGGGCAGTGACCTCGAGACACCGTTAACGTACACCCCTGTTGGTGTAGTGTTGAACATGTCCCAGAGACTCCAACCAACCAACATATTCCTTGCGGGGAGCCGCATCAGATAAAGGTTTTGGACATGCTCCCCGTACCTTCGGGTATATTGGGAGTTCCCATCCCCTAAGTTAATCCAAATCATTACCACATTGATAAAGTTAACCAAGAATTTATCCATTCCGTAATCAATTCATTTAATAATCTAAAATTTACCAACCAAGACACTGCAATACTTTCACTGAAACTACACTAGCAACCCATATTTGCAAAACATTATTTCATTATGGCACTGATCTATTA
This sequence comes from Pseudotsuga menziesii, assembly GCA_001517045.1. Classification (NCBI taxonomy): domain Eukaryota; kingdom Viridiplantae; phylum Streptophyta; class Pinopsida; order Pinales; family Pinaceae; genus Pseudotsuga; species Pseudotsuga menziesii. Next base: position 435,523 of record LPNX010615308.1, read on the forward strand.
TGTTATGTCTTGCATAAATTAATTCCGCAACGTGTCATTAAATATTGTGTATCTAATGTGAGCTAAAGTGTTGTTGAAGTAAATCTTGTTTGTAGTAATTGGTAGTCTTTAATTTCATCCATTTCATATTAAAACTCCTAGAAAATTTGTGTTTCTTTCTTTTGCAGTTAGAAACAACCTTAAACTTTTCTTTATTAGGGTCCACCCCACTTGGCTTCGCTAGGAGTTGGCCTAGATGGAGGAGCCGAGTATCAGGTGACAACACTTGTCTCGAGCTTGCCCCCAAGGTCGCATCCAGTGGCTTGAAGATTTCTGCCACGTTACCCAAGGTGCGAATTAGGCGGCAACAAACTCCATTTAAGCCCAATAGATAAGGCACTGGTATAGTCATTTTTTTCATTGTTTCATTCTTTACAACATTATTTAGTGCAATTTCAAGTTGGTTTGATTGTCATCAATTTATTTGTTGCATATTGTATGATTGCTTGTCATATAAATAATAATTTTATATGAGTTGTAAGTAGTGATTACCCCCCCTGACCTTTTGGGAGTTGAGTCTAAATGGAGGAGTTAGGAATCGAGGTGACATTGGTTTCTAAACTCATAGTTACCCCTCAAGAACATGCCTAGCAGTTGAGAGACTTTTTGTGGATAAGTGTGTTTTAGGCAACAACAATCATTAATGTATTATATACACTTTATTATACTCATACTAAGTCAAGTTCTAAACATTACACTTTCGCCTTTCCCAAGTAATTTACAAAATATAATTATTACCCACTTTCCATAAGTGGTTACTTTACGAAATGTCTCCTACCACTTCTTGCATGTTCACACTGAAACTTGTTTGAGAAGTTCTTATCCAAGCTACATTTTTCAACACTTCCTCTTAGTGATGAAGGAATTCAACACCAATTCAGGTTTGTCTCTAAATGCTTCAAACTACCCTTTAACTAAGGGCTTGGTAAGAATATCAATTACCTGTTGATTTGTGGGAACATATTGGAGTTTTACTACTCCATTTTGAATCCTGTCTCGTATGAAGTGATACTTGGGATCTATGTGTTTGGAATTGTCATGAAACACTGGATTCTCTGAAATTTTGATACAACTCAGATTATCATAGTAAATCACCGTGGGGTACAACTCTTGATCAAATAACTATGCAAGCAACTTGCGAAACCAAATGGCCTCACAACTAGTAGTACTGGGTGCCATGCATTTTGCCTTTGCTAGGCCAAGTGTTGTTGAATTCTTTGTCTTGCTGAACTAGGATATCATACCTAATCCAAGGCTAAAGAGGCACCTTAAGGTGCTCTTCCTATCTACTGCATTGCTTGCCCAATCTTAGTTTGTATGCTCTTGCAACCTCACTTCACCATTTCCAACATATGTCATCCCAGACTCCACTATGCCCCTCAAGCATCTAAGCACATGTTTTGCTGCTACCCATTGTTTCTCCATCGTCTCCACCATGATTCGACTCAAGGTGTTCACAATAAACCATATGCTTTTGTCTAATATTGACCAAATACATCAAGGAAATTATCAACCACCTATACAACGTAGGGTCCACCAACTCTGAATTTGAAGCAGTCACCTTCTTTAGATTAGTGATTATGGGTGTAGCCATAGGTTTGTAGTCCTTCATGCGAAACCTCTTTAGGATCTCCACTGTATGCAAGGATTATCTCCCTTGGTCTTTGCCAAACTTCCAAATACAAGAAGTAGTAGACCTATTGATGTCCTTAATCTCAAACTCAATTTCCACATCTGCTTTGAACCCTCCACTTGTAAGAAACAACTCATTTACATACAACACTAGAATAAGTAGATTAGTCCAACAAATATATAATATAGATAATGATCTGCTTCACTTTTGGTGAAGCCTGCATTTTGCAAATATCCATCTATCTTGGATTACCATGCTCTTGGTGTTTGCTTGAGTCCATAGAAGGTCTTCTTAAGCCTATAAACATGAGACTCCCTTCCTGTTATCTTAAAGCCCTGAGGTTGCTCCATGTACACTTATTTTTCATTTATCACATTGAGAAAAGATGTCTTCATATCCATCTGATGTATCCTCCGATAATTGAAACTAAAGACATAACTAATGTTTTAAAAACTCGAAAATGTGAGTCGAATCGGTCGAGGGTCAACTTGAATCATAACCAAAACCGGTAATGAACCGAAGCAGTTTGATTTCAATGAACCAAACTATTAAAAGATACAAAAAATTATAATGTTAATGAGAAAAATTAAATTTATAATTGTTAGAATATATTAAACCCACTCACAACTTAGGATAAAATAATTAATCATTATTTGATTAATTATTCACCCACTAGCTTAATTAGGTGGCACCTT
>LPNX010615308.1:438261-458772 GCA_001517045.1 Pseudotsuga menziesii
TTTATTGAAAACTGTCAAGTTTCAACAACAGTCTGGACTTGTAGCACACTGATGAATGACAGAGCTACATGCTACAAGCACATTTGTTTTCATGCTGTCAACGTTTATTTTTAGATTGTTATGTTGTTACCAGGGATATTAGAGGACTGTACGCTGAAACGACGAGTTTTAGACGGACTCGATAAGAAACTGATCGGTTCAGGCTTCGGATCGACCGATTCATTACCGAACCGGTGCCCAACTCGAGTTTTCCGCTGGGTCAAGTTTGTTCTTTGACTGGACGGTCAAACGAATCGGTTCCAGTTTTGGTTTGGACGGTTTTAAGAACACTGGACATAAGTAGTCTAATGGAAGTGTGCTTTGTGACCAGAGAAAAAATACTATCATAGTACACTCCCTCTTTCTAGAAGAATTCTCTTGCCACAAACATTGCCTTGAACTCCTTGCTGCTCCCATCTATGGCATGCTTAATCTAATATAGCCACAAAGAACTCATTGCTAACTTCCCATCCATTCTTGGCACTATGGCCCTCATCATTCTTCATGATGGAGGTGTAGTCCACCATGGCATCTTGCCAAACTTGCTAATATTTTGCCTCCTAAAAGCTAGAAGGTTGTAAATCTATGATGCTACTCATTAATGCTGTGTAGTTTGGAAACTTGTTTGGAGGTATGCTCTCTCTAAACATGATCCTAGGAGCCTCAACATACCCCTAAGCATCCCTCAATGTATGGGTGAGTCATTGAGGTCTCCTGACAGAACTAGAAGGCGATAATCTCTTGTCCTTTTGGCTTGAAGGCCATTGCCTTGTATTGTAAGTCACTATGACCTTGGTTCTACCTATAAAGCTTCTCGCTCCTCATCCTCTATCATTGGAATAGAATAATGGGACTTCCTGGATGTGAAGTCTTCCTCAAACTTTACATCCCTACTCAGTCACTGACCACTGTCTTCCTCTGTTTTGGATTATAGACCTTGTGGGCCTTTGAAGTTTCACTGTAACCTATGTTGAATTTTCAGCATTAGCATAAACTTTAAAAATTTGCAGATAAACATAAATATATCAGCAGTGCAGTAAAAAACACATTCATCACATCAGCACACATGGACACAATATTTTTCACTGGGAAAACCTTCAAAGGACAAGAACCCCAAAAGCATTAATAGCTCATCTCATAAATGAGATGGCTTAAGAAATTCTTCAAAAAGTTCCTCAAATCCAGATCTGGATTTTGACCACAGTAACTGTAAAATTCATCAGTAAAAATTGGACTGATAATTTTACCCACAATTTCCAGAATTACAGAAAATTACCAATTTAGGGCTTTCTCAGAAAAACTGAGATTTTCTCTCTCCTGCCTGAAAATATCAGACTGCTGAAAACTGCCTGAAAATATCAGACTGTCTGAAAACTGCCTGAAAATATCAGACTGTCTGAAAACTACCCAAAAATATCAGCCTACTGAAAACTGCCTGAAAATATCAGACTGCTGAAAATTGCCTGAAAATATCAGACTGTCTGAAAACTGCCCAAAAATATCAGCGTGCTGAAAACTGCCCGAAAATATCAGATTGTCTGAAAACTGTCTGAAAATATCAGACTGCTGAAAATTGCCCGAAAATATTAGATTGCTGAAATCTGCCAAAAAATGGAATGCTAAAGATAGCTGTGCAAAAATGCTGAAGATGGACTTTGCTGATAAAACCCTAGCTGAGGGTTTGAACATAAGATAGTCTTCTTCTCCTGTGAGAGCAAAAGTGTGTGTAACAAATGAGAAGGCTTGATCTTCTTTTATAGCCTTTGTTCACCTCTAAGTGGACAAGATTAGGAAAAATAAAAATAATAATATTTTTATTCTTTCCCTAATTTTGACTTTCACTTTTACCAAAAAAAAAGGTACTTTTATTTTTCCTTTGACTTTTATAATAAGTCCTTTAATTAAGAAAAATAAAAATAATAATATTTTTATTCTTTTTCTAATTTCACTTTCACTTTTACCAAAAAGGTACTTTTATTTTTTTCCTTTGATTTTTATAAGAAGTCCTTTAATTATGTTTTCCACCCGTGGCCCTTTTAGGTGGACAAGATTAGGAAAGATAAAAATAATAATATTTTTATTCTTTTCCTAATTTCACTTTCACTATTACCAAAAAGGTACTTTTATTTTTTTCCTTTGACTTTTGACTTTGGCCTTTTACCAAGTGCCCCTGTGGTCATTACCTGTGGTACCTTTATTTTATTTTATTTCAAAAGTACATCATCATAAACCAAGAGAGTTATTAATGCTTTTATCTCACACACTGTGTGACACCTAGATCTGGTCCTAGGGTAACTTAACCAAGGGTAGCTAATCCTTGGATAAGCACACCAAGCCCATAGATCAAGGGTTAAAGTGCCACACACATGCCCAGACCCAGTCTAGGGCTTACAGTGTCTTCATTCTCCCAGAGAATGGCTACTCAGAATTAAGCTGAGTCTACCAGTCCCAGATTGGTCTACATCGTGGTCCCAGACCAGATGTCTACTCAACACAAGGTTGAGTCTACCTAGGGCAGATCTGGGTTTATATCATGGTCCCAGATCAGATATCTACCATTCAACAGAATGGTCACTCAACACTGGGTCGAGTCTTCACCATGGTCCCGGACCAGGTGGTCCCATTCTCCGAAGAGAAGGGCTCTCGATGCTGCTCAGAAAATCAACACTCCCTCTCAGCGAGAGAGGCATTCTCTGCCATACCAAGTTTGTCACGAAAGTACATGAACTTTGATGCTGTTAGAGGCTTGGTCAAGATATCTGCAGTCTGTTCATCTGTACAAATGTACTGCAACTTCAGAGCACCTCTCTGCACTAGGTCTCTGATGAAATGATACCTCATTTCAATGTGTTTCGATCTGTCATGAAACACTGGATTCTCTGAAAGCTTTATGCAACTCTGATTATCGCAATGGATGATCGTTGAGTCAAGCTTTCCCTCGAACAGATCAGATAACAACTTTCTGAGCCAAATTGCTTCCTTGCAGGCATCGCTTGCGGCAATATACTCTGCTTCAGCTGTACTTTGAGCTATGGAACCCTGCTTCCTGTTGGACCAAGAGATCATTGCTGATCCCATACTGAAGCAATAACCAGAGGTACTTTTTCGGTCGACTGCACTGCCTGCCCAATCTGAATCTGAATATCTAGATAACAATACTCCACTGCTGGAAGTATACCTGAGCCTATAAGTGATAGTCCCTCGCACATATCTGAGTACATGTTTGGCGGCTACCAAGTGTATGTGCTTTGGATCTGTCATGAACTGACTCAGTGCATTCAATGTGTAGCAGATGTCTGGTCTCGTATGCACGAGATACATCAGGGAACCAATGAGCTGTCGATATAGAGTAGAGTCCACATTTTGTGAACTAGAGGCCGAGTCTCGCAACTTTGTCAAGTTGGTAGTCATTGGTACGCTCATGGACTTGCAGTCTTGCATCCCAAATCTCTGCAAGATATCCATTGCATACTTTCCTTGTGTTAGGAAGATCTCACTTGGCTTTTGCCAGACTTCTAAGCCAAGGAAGTAATGCATCATTCCGAGATCTCTCATCTCGAATTCAGAGGTAAGCTCCCTCTTACACTGGTCTATCAACTGTTCATCACCTGCAAGAAACAAGTCATCTACATATAGAACAAGTATTAAGACATGATTATGAACAACTTTAAAGTACAAGTTAGAATCAGCTGTACTTTTGGAGAACCCCAAGCTATGGAGAAATCCATCCATCCTGGCATACCAGACTCTCAGAGCCTGTTTTAGTCCATACAAGGCTTTCTTCAGTTTACATACATGGGTCTTCTTTCCATGAGTAACAAAGCCTTCAGGTTGTTCAATATAAATCTCTTCCTCAATCTTACCATTGAGAAAGGCTGTCTTTTCATCCATCTGATGTAACTTCCATCCGAATACTGCAGTAAGTGAGATGATAGTTCTGATGGTAGTGTACCTGGCAACAGGTGCAAATGTCTCGTCATAGTCAATGCCTTCTTTCTGAGTGAAGCCACGAGCTACGAATCTGGCTTTATACTTCTCCACACTGCCATCTGCAACATGCTTGATCTTATAAAGCCATTTGGAAGTCACTACTGACTTTCCTGTAGGTCTGGGAACAACTTTCCAAACATCATTCTTCATGATTGACTTATACTCTTCAATCATGGCATCAACCCATACCTGTTTACTTGCTGCTTCTTCGTACGATGAAGGTTCTGAACTGATAAGCTGACTCATAAGACTGGAGTACTTCTGTGGTCTTATGCTTTCTCTGAAAGTCCTTGGAGGAACTTTATGCTTCTCGGCTTCTTGTACCGTTTCTCGGTACCAAGCAGGTCTCCTTTTGGAAGGAGGAACTTCAAGTAGTTCTTCTAGTGGACTTTCAATGTTCTCAGGAACATCTGGAGTTTGATCATCAAACTCTTCCTCCCTCTGAATTTCTGAATCTAGAAACTCAAGTGGAGGAATTGCATCTTCCGGTGAAAGCTCTAGTGTTTTAGGAAACACTGCTTCCTCATGGAAGATCACATCTCTGCTGACCTCAATGTACCTTTGTCTAGGTATATATACTCGATAAGCCTTCGAGCAATCACTGTACCCAACAAATAAGCCTTTCTTACTGGAAGGCTCTAGCTTGGCCCTCTTTTCTTTTGGCACATGAACATACACAGGAGTGCCAAATATCCTCATGTGATCAACTGTAGGTTTCTTCTTGGTGAAGACTTCTTCTGAGTCTTCTCACCCAAGATAGCATGAGGGCTTTTGTTCTGGATGTACACTGCAGTTCCGGTAGCTTCAACCCATAAAGACAAAGGAAGATCTAGATCAGTGATCATGGCTTTAGCAGCCTCACAGATCGTTCTATTCTTCCTTTCTGCAACCCCATTTTGCTGGGGGTCGTAAGGCACTGTCAGTTCTTTTTTTTTTTTCTTGCTTCTCGACCAAAATCATCAAACTCATTAGATTCATACTCACCTCCGTTATCTGATCTCAAGATACGGATGTGCCTGCCAGTCTGATTTTCAATCAGTGTCTTGAACTCTTTGAACTTGTCAAAGGTTTCACTCTTGGCCTTAAGGAAGTAAATCCAAGACTTCCGAGAGTAGTCATCAATAAACAAGACATAATATAAACACCCACTCAAGGAGGGTGAAGACATGGGCCCACAAATGTCAGAATGAATCAAATCCAAAATGCCTTTAGATCTACTCTTGCTTTTGGGAAATGATTTCTTAGTGTTCTTACCTAGAGCACATCCTTTGCAAATTCTTTCATGCTTTGGAGAAACTTCTGGCATACCTGTGACCATCTTCTGCAATCCTGGGAGAGCTGTGTAGTGAAGGTGTCCAAACCTTCTATGCCAAAGTTCACAAGGATCAACTGTGTGATGTACCAAAGCATGAGTGGAAACTTTGGAGGCCTTGTAGAGGTCTCCCTCTCGAACCCCAATTTGAACTGTTGAGTCTAGATTTGTGTCTTTTGCCCATAAAAAAACCTTTTTGTCCATAAAGAGGACTCTGTGGCCCTTGTCTTCTAAACCAGCAACAAATAAAAGATTCTTCTTTAACCCAGGAACATAAAGAATATCATCAATATGAAGAACCATACCTGAGTCAAGTTGAAGTGAAGTTGAGCCAACTCCTTCAATCTTGTAAGTGGAGTCATCTCCAAGTTCTACCTGAGTGGTGAACTTCTTCTTTCTGTAACTGGTAAGGGTACCACGGTTACCTGTCATGTGCCTGGAGGCACCACTGTCCACCAACCAAGAAGTGGAGCAAGTTGAGAAAGAACCAGTTAGAGCAGAAATCAAATAGTACTCTCTTTTAGGCTCATCCGTTTTATTAGCCTTGGTTTTCTTCTTCTTCTTTGGTTCTTCATCTTCTTCTTCCTCTGCTTCTGAAGTAGATGCTTGAAACCTTCTCTTGGGTTTCTTCTTCTTCTGCCTGCAGTCTCTAGCATAATGTCCAAACTTGTGACAAGTATAACATTCAATCTTGGACATGTCAGAAAACTTACCTTGAGGTTTCTTACCCTTCTTTTGCTGAGGGAAAGGCTTCTTGAACTTCTTGGTCTTTGCTACAAGTGCAAGGTTATCCTGCTTGATTACCTTGTCAGTGTTCGTTGCTTCTTCTTGTATGCAATCATGCCAAAGCCTTTCAAAGGTTGGCTGATTTTCTCATCCACAGACGGATGCCATGAAGGTTTCCCAAGTGCTTGGGAGACCATCAACCACTGTTTATACAAGATCATCATCATCAACAGTAACACCAATAGCAAGGAGTTGATCTCTTACCTGTTTGATCTTGATGAAGACGGAACCAACACTTTCATCTTTGTTCAACTTCAAAGTTCGTAGCCTCTTCTTTAAGACTCTTTTGACTGGGAGCTTTCTTTCCATAGAGGTTTACCAATGTATCATAGCATTCTTTAGCAGTCTTCAAGGATGTGATGTTAGGCATCAATTCTTCTTTGATAGAATCATAAATAACTCTTCTAGCCTTACCTTGCTTCCTTTTGTAGGCAAGCCTACCAACATTTGTAGTTGGCTCTTCTGTGACATTAAGAACAATGTCATCCAAGTCATTTTCATCAAGAATGGCTGTCAACCTGGCCTTCCAGGAATTGAAGTTTGCTGAACCAGAGAGCTTCTCTTCCGATTTGAAACCAACGTTAGCCATCTCTGTCACTTATCCAAATGTTAGATCTGCAAATCTTAGTCCAAGATCTAGTGAGAAACAACAACAGTTATCCTTTACTGTGTTTTCACATGCTAAGCTCTGATACCATGTTGAATTTTCAGCATTAGCATAAACTTTAAAAATTTGCCGATAAACATAAATATATCAGCAGTGCAGTAAAAAACACATTCATCAAATCAGCACACATGGACACAATATTTTTCACTGGGAAAACCTTCAAAGGACAAAAACCCCAAAAGCATTAATAGCTCATCTCGTAAATGAGATGGCTTAAGAAATTTTTCAAAAAGTTCCTCAAATCCAGATCTGGATTTTGACCACAGTAACTGTAAAATTCATAAATTAGATTGATAATTTTAGCCACAATTTCCAGAATTACAGAAAATTACCAATTTAGGGCTTTCTCAAAAAAACTGAGATTTTCTCTCTCCTGCCTGAAAATATCAGACTGCTGAAAACTGCCTTAAAATATTAGACTGTCTGAAAACTGCCCAAAAATATCATCCTGCTGAAAACTGCCTAAAAATATCAGACTGCTGAAAATTGCCTGAAAATATCAGACTATCTGAAAACTGCCCAAAAATATCAGCGTGCTGAAAACTGCTCGAAAATATCAGACTGTCTGAAAATATCAGACTGCTGAAATCTGCCAAAAAATGGAATGTTGAAGATAGCTGTGCAAAAATGCTGAAGATGGACTTTGCTGATAAAACCCTAGCTGAGGGTTTGAACATAAGATAGTCTTCTTTTCCTGTGAGAGCAAAAGTGTGTGTAACAAATGAGAAGGCTTGATCTTCTTTTATAGCCTTTGTTCACCTCTAAGTGGACAAGATTATGAAAATAAAAATAATAATATTTTTATTCTTTCCCTAATTTCACTTTCACTTTTACCAAAAAAAATGTACTTTTATAATAAGTCCTTCTTTAATTAAGAAAAATAAAAATAATAATATTTTTATTCTTTTCCTAATTTCACTTTCACTTTTACCAAAAAGGTACTTTTATTTTTTTTCTTTGACTTTTATAAGAAGTCCTTTAATTATGTTTTCCACCCGTGGCCCTTTTAGGTGGACAAGATTAGGAAAGATAAAAATAATAATATTTTTATTCTTTTCCTAATTTCACTTTCACTATTACCAAAAAGGTACTTTTATTTTTTTCCTTTGACTTTTGACTTTGGCCTTTTACCAAGTGCCCCTGTGGTCATTACCTGTGGTACCTTTATTTTATTTTATTTCAAAAGTACATCATCATAAACCAAGAGAGTTATTAATGCTTTTATCTCACACACTGTGTGACACCTAGATCTGGTCCTAGGGTAACTTAACCAAGGGTAGCTAATCCTTGGATAAGCACACCAAGCCCATAGATCAAGGGTCAAAGTGCCACACACATGCCCAGACCCAGTCTAGGGCTTACAGTGTCTTCATTCTCCCAGAGAATGGCTACTCAGAACTAAGCTGAGTCTACCAATCCTAGACTAGTCTACATCGTGGTCTCGGACCAGATGTCTACTCAACACAAGGTTGAGTCTACCCAGGGAAGATCTGGGTTTATATCATGGTCCCAGACCAGATATCTACCATTCAACAGAATGGTCACTCAACACTGGGTTGAGTCTTCATCATGGTCCCGGACCAGGTGGTCCCATTCTCCGAAGAGAAGGGCTCTCGATGCTGCTCAAAAAATCAACAACCTATAATTAAACCCTTCTTGTTGGAGGGCTCAAACTTGGTCCTCTTCTCTATGGGTTCGTGGATCTCAATTGGATATCCGAAGTTGCAAAAATGACTCACCTTTGGCTTTGTTGTCAGACAAATTAGCAAACTTTAGATTGCAAGGACTAATTGGGTGCTATCTTGGTGGAACCTCAGGACTATACCCCTACGTGTCACACGAGTAAGGTCCACTTTCTTTAGGTTTGCCAAATATACTAAGGTAGACCTAGACTAACCACGGGGGGTGGTCCCAATCAAGCTTCTCTAAGTACTTGTCAGTGAAGACCCGCTTTCCCATAGTACTTGCTAGACTGATTTCTAGGAGACAAGATGCCTTGAAGAATTAACAAAGGGTAAAAATGCTACATCCTATGGGGAAATACTAAAGGGTTTGAGTTTAATGATTTGAATGGCCCCTGAGCAAGGCGAAATGAATAACTAGGAAGATATGGAAACAAAAGGTGCAAGGTACTCACAAAGTAACATATGAAACGACTAGGCTCAACAAAGGAATGCTTGTCTCAAGGGTTTATATAATGTAGATCTAGGTTTTGAGTACAATTGAGTTAAGACCGCCTAAGAAACCAAGTATATGTGTCACTAATGATCTTAGGTACTGAGCTTTTAAAGGTTAGCAACACTTGTTTAAGTTCATATTTTTAATGTAAGTCAATTTAGAGCCTAGATCTGAAATCTATTGTTAAAATTTTCAGTGTTGTTATAAGTTATGGAGTGTCTCAACACACAAATAGCTTGCTGGTTTTAATATATCAAATGTATAACAACAAGCAAAAATCATTCACCAAGTCCAAATAAACACTTATTGAAGCAAAATAATTTGCAAGAATGATTTTCCAATGCCTTAGTCCTGGGATTCTAGGATGGAGTAACTTCAGATGGATGTAATGCCCACAATGCATGCTACTTCAATCAACAACTGTAAACTTGTTCCTAGTGGCAAAACAGCAAAAGGAATTGTGTTTTAGTTTGGTAGGCACCTCACCTGCCAAGAAGTATAGGTTGTGATCAGCCTCACTCCGCTGAAATCCCATCTTCCATAGATAGCTATCTATCCTCGAGTACCATGCTCAAGGTGCCTGCTTGAGCCCATAAAGAGCTCTATGCAGCCTGCATACATGTGTCTCCCTGTTCTCCACATCAAACCTTTTTGGTTGCTCAATATATACCTCCTCTTTTATCACTCCGTTGAGGAAGACAGTCTTGATGTTCATCTGATGGACTCGCCAACCCATCTCTGCTGCTAAAGAGATAATGGTCTGAATAGAAGAATACTTGGCAACATGGGCGAAGGTCTTCTCATAGTCAATACCCTCCTTCTATGAAAACCCCTTTTCCACGCAGCGTGCCTTATACTTTTCCACACTTCTGTCTGCTGCATGCTTCAACTTGTAGATCCATCTGGATCCCACCACCTTTTTCCCTTGTGGCCTCGACACAACCTCCCATACATGTTTTTTCATAATGGACTCATACTCCTCAACCATAGCATCTGACCACACATCATGTTGTGTAACCTTCCCTTGGGCTATGATAAGTGCTTGTATTTGATTAATGATTGCACATGTATTTTCTTGTTTCCATTGTGGAATAAGACTGATCTTTGGGCTGATATACTGTTGCAATAATACTAGTGCACTCCACATTCACCCGTATTACAACTCATTCTCTAGACTCCATAAGGCACTAGTTACTAACAACCTTGAAAGAGAACATTTTGGTGTTTAGTGTCCTTACAGGATCAGAATAGGGCTCTCCGTTTCGACTTTCGAAGTAGTTGGGGACAAGTGACTAAGGTGACAATGGTCACTTTCTCAGATATGCTTGCCGGTGGATTTGAACTGCCATTTCAACCGGTAACATTTTGTCGTCGTTGCCGGGGATCTCGAGTTCATTGAGGTGACTTATTTGGGCAAGATCGACACTTTGGTAAGTTTTGAAGTCCAAGTCATCAAGCCAAAGAGAAGAGGAACATCAAGCTGTACAAAACCCTACACCATGACCCCTATTAGTCGATCGCTTCGTCGTTCTTCGTCCTAGTTGATCTGAGGTTTCCCTTTCGGTTTCCTCGCTGTAAAAAGCTGTATTGTATATGATTGCATACATTTTTGAAAGGACTAACCTGCAGGCTTACTTAAGGACTACACAAAGTACTCAACCCACTCCCATCAATCAAGTATGCCTTTGTTTAACTAACGTGGCAGGTCTCGCATGGCAACTCGTATCAAAGAAAAATAAAGAAGTGCTCTTCAGAGACAAGGAAGCTTGATGAGATGGCATTTAATTACGAATTGTGGATGGATACATTGGATTTTTTGCATATTTCGGGAGTTCTACAGAAGTATGCCAATCAAGATGGCGGGAAGGCACTTTTCCCATTGTTCCACAAGTATAAGTACCATACAACAACACATGTGCATGCATTCATGCAATTCATCGGGGAAAGCAACATCATGCATGAAGACATCAGGATGAGGCTATTTCTGCTATATCTTCACCTAGAAGACAACTTATCTGTCAGAAATTGGTATGAGGGTTTTCTTCGCAAAAGTTTTTCCTCACTCATGCAGTTCATCAATGCATTCAACATGGATTGGGATTATAGAGTCAAAGAACAGGAAAGAGGGGTCATGATCGAAATAATATGGGAGAAACACTGGGAAGCAGCTAGACACAAATTGATTCAAGCAACGGAATCAAAGATAATATTCCATTTGAATTCAAAGATCTTGACAAGACTACTACTGAAATGGAAATATGTTTTGCTTTGCTTGATTTATCAGAATTCCCAGGAGATTCAGATGAGTTACTAGAAGTATTCTTGCATTCCTTCAAGGGTGGCCATGATAATGTTGCGCATCATGTGGAATGGTTTATGACTTTGGCTTCAGAATATGGTATTAAAGAAAAAGAAGATGTTTACATGCGATCATTAGTCCTTCACCTGGGAGGAAAGGCCCTTGCTTGGTTTGTGGGTCTAGATAAAGGAACAATATCATCCTTTGCAGAATTGGTGGAAACATTCTGTAGCCATTGGGATTCAGAGAAACGTGACAAATGGATACCTCATGTCAAGCATGCAAGGGACTTGTGCAGTAAGGAAGCCCAAAACAAGGATCAGGTCAAAGCAACCATTGTCCAAGGCCTAATTGATGATATCTCAAGCACGATAGCTGAAGCTCCCCAAGCGGGTGAATATGATGATTATGAAGATCCGGAAGTCCTAGTTGAAGAAGCTAAAGAACATAAAGATATGACGAATTCTCCCTTCCAACATACAAAAACTCCTTATGACCTATCAGATCTCTGGGAACATAATGATAGGGATTTCGAGGATGATGGTTATTGGACATTTATGGGTTCACCTTTGTATGATTCCTCGAGACCAGGCAACGTTGTCTCCATACGTTGCAGCGAGAAGGAACAACTTGATGAAGTTACTCAGGTTGAGCTAGAATTTGACACTGCTTTATGTTCCTTGAGCAGGGATGTTGAAGACATGATTTATGAAGACCCTGTGGAACGAGATATGAATTTTTCTTCTCTTTACGAGGCTTATGATGAAGAATGGCCACTATAATTGAAGATGAAACATCACCAAACCTTGCAGATAGTTGTCATATGAAGATGGTCCATATTGATGAAAAGTTCGAATATTTGGGATCCCGTATCTCTGTTATTTAGCTTATGTTGAGACTAGGGTATCACTCTCACTTGTGCTCCTCAAGAAGCGTTGAAGAAGTTGTTCAACCCACTCTATCTGATACCGATAAGTCCCTAATGATGCATTTCGACAAGACCGAGGCAGGTAGGTGGACAGGTATGATTTTCATTCCTCAACTCTGTAATATTTATTGTTTATCTTTTCATTTGAAGCATGAAGGTATGAATTATATTGTTGATAGTTTCAAGAGTTCAAGGATTATTGGGGTTACTAACATGATTGTGGAAAAGATAAGCAATATACTCGTATGTCCAAATAAATGCTTCAGTAAATGTAGAGACAGGTTGCAACTCACATATGAAGATTTGCGAGGTCCAACACTATGAATAGCCTCCCAAGTTTAGGATTCATGTGCGAGTTTCAGGAAGAATTTTTTCTTAGAAGACATGTATGATGAAGGTGTCCCATACATAAGTCCACTAGAAGCATGGATCAATGAAGCTTGTCAAAACAATGCTTCTCTGTGGCACCGATTTCAAGTATTCCAGGTTCCTAAGAAGGTTAAGTTTCTTGCACTCATTCAGATGAAGATCTTGGTACAAACTCAACATATCATCAATGAGGTATTGTCATGGATTACATTAAAGGACAAGGGTAAGATATCATGTATGAATTGCTTACTGAGATGGTTACATTGGTCGTATGATTTCACCTAGCCTACTTTGAATGCTAGGTTTAGGGTAGGTAGGGTTAGTAGCATTAGGCATTTATTTGTGCATTGCATTTGATGTCTTTTCATTGTCTAGTTAGTTTTTATTGTTCTTAGTTTGTTTCCCTCATTTTGTGAACATGGCAGGATGAAAGTGTCTGCCCTTAGATGCTTTTAATCCTCTTGGATATTTGATATGTGTATAGGTCTACAGGTATCAGTAGATTCATAGGTTCTTGAACACGCCCAGGAAGAGCACTCGTCCCGCAGTTCGAGCCAGTGTTACGTTGCACTTGTACCCAACGCACCTTCAGGTGTACCCGAGGGAGAGAGGGCCAATTTTTAAGACCAGGGTGGGTAATATCGAGCAATGGTGGTCATGGTTGGGCCCTTTGGTCATCCTTTAGGGGTACTATGGCTTAATGGCACTGCTGACTGCCCTTTATTGGGTTTTTAACCTCGGGGTTGGTGTCCGAGGCCCCTAAGGGTTGACCACTTGGTCACATGGATCTATATCCTGTTTATGTGCTCTAGTGGCCTTTGCTTTAGTTGTGAGAAATTCGTCTCCCTTCACAGCCACTTTGGACACCCTCCTGGCCTCTTTGATTGCTGGCGCCTGCTCTCCCTTGCCTTATCTCCTCAGAGGAAGACATCCTCCATACCAGGACGTTTTCATGCTTTAAGGAGGGCGTTGAGGGATATTATAACATTCTAGGGGTTAGATGGGGTATAATGCCTTCCCTCCTACTCACTCTAGCCTTTCGTTCGAGTGATTCGCTTATTTGAGCATGTTTTGGCTCCTGGGGGTACAAATACCCCAGGTAGCCCACCTTAAGCCGACCTTAAGCTATATTTTATTATTATTTTCTTTTAATTTTCAGTTGATATTTTATAATTTCAAGTCTACTTATTTTATGGTATGTAGGTTTGGATATTTTAAAAAGTTAGTGTGAGATCATATAAATAGATCTCCTCACTTTCATTTTAGAGACAGGACTTATGGGATAAAACACTATGTTACTTTTCTACCCATTTAGGGCTCTTTAGATGTGATGTGCACCTCTTGAGGAAGGAATTTTTCTAGGTTTGATGATCAATGCTTGGAGTTTCTTTGGTTCAACGCTCTTGCTAAGGTGATGCTAGTTTTGGTTTGCTTAACACATGCACAAGGAGTTATCTAGGGTTTGCATCTTGATCTCTCTTTGCTACTTGTTGATGAATAATGTATGTTTATGGATTAAATGGTCGCCTTTAGGGTTGCATTTTGTCTTGGCTAGATCTTTGTCATCTTTAGGCACCTTGGTTGTGGAAGTACGTCCTTTTAGAAGTACTTCTAGGGTTAGAACTTTAGGGCTCTAGGGGCTAGTTGTAAATCTAGGTTAATCTTCTCTAGAGGCTAGTTATTCACTCCTTAGATGCTCTAGGTTAGGGTAAGATTGTGCTAGGTTTTGCTCCCTAGGCCTCAAACCTCCCTCTTTTCCAAAACCTAGTCAATAGGGTTAGATAGATTGCATTTGCATTCTCATGTTAAATTAGGGTTATAATAAGGTTTGCATTTTTATGTCAAAAACCCTAAAATATGTATATATTTGCATTTTTTGGCCTCCCTAAAACTATGGCCTCCTTCCCAAAAATTTGGCCTAGCTTCTAAAGCCTTAAAAATGCTAAGGCGGAATTATCGGGAACCCTAAAAATACAAAAATTGCAAAAATCTCAAAATCTGCCCTAAAAATCCCTAAAACAGTCCTAAAATCAGACCTAACTACCCTAGCAGCACTTTGACTGCTTCCCAAAGCCCGGAGCTGCTGCTAGCAGCGGTGACCCTTTTTCTCCTTCACTGCTTTCCAGGCAGCCCTTCCTTAACCCTACAGGGCTGCCCTTTACAGTGGCAGCCTTCTCCATTGTTGATGTACCTTCTTCTTGGCCTACACAATGACACAACTAAGAGTTAGTTCCACATAAAATGTTAGCTAAATAGGCATAAAAGTAGCTCCAAAGTGTTGTATGAATCTATGGTTTAAATGTGTGACTGATGCCATTCATTACTGTTGTCCACGGTCTGCACACAAGTTACACAAACAGTGAGTTACATACTTTAAAACGGGTGAAATTGTTTGGTTAACTCCTCATTACATACCCTATAGTGAATACTTGTTTATGCTAGTGATGTTATGGTAATGATGCAAAGGATCCTACTAGTATGCTGATGCTGCTATAAATACTTTGTACATGATTGAAACATGCTGTATGCACACATAAATAGCTAGTTCAATTTGCTACAAGGTATATGCAAAGAGATGTTTGAATTTATGGTTTGATTGTTTACTAGTACCGCTATAATTAACAATAAGATGCTACGCTTTAGACATACAGTCTGCTAATAGTCACACATACCTAAACTTACTAATGCTGCTATAATAAATGACTGAATACTTACTGCTGATCATTTTCACATAGTCAATGCTGCTATAAATATGGAATGTGATGTGAAGACTGAATACTTATTGTTGTGCATGCTCTAATGTCTCTGCTGCTGCTAGGAATGCCACTAAAATGTGTATGTTAATACTGCGTCTTTGGGCTATGCTAAGTGCTTGTTGTAGAATTTTCTGCTCTTTCTCAACCCGGTTTTCAACTCCGTTTTAATACATTGTTTAATGCCCTACCCAATTTGATTACTGCTGCAAATTAGATTTTTTTCTCATAAACAACATAGGACTGAAACACAAGAAAAAACTTCTACAACATTTTCACTAACAACAAATAAACCACATTCAAAGATAAATTTCAGACACAGTATTTTTGGTCAAATGACTCAGGAAAAACCCCAACCTCCGGGGAAAACCTGTGAGAGAGAAATTTTTATTTTCAGGAAAAATTTACAGCAATGGACAGAATTTTTTTTTCAGACCAACTTGTCTCAACCGGATGAAAAATATACTGCCTCGTTTTCCGTGCCAAACAGAAAAAAGCAAACCCATAATTTTTTCTGTTTTCTGCCTCGATTTCCGTGCCGCTTTACGGACTGTATGTACAGACCATAAGGACTGTCCGTATGGACCTCGAAATTTGTTCCTGCAAACTGCATCGGGATTCGTGCCCAGGATTTTTTACCTCGAAAATCATAATTAGAAATCTGCCTCGAAACCGTGCTGTACTTTCCGCCTCGGTATCCTTACCGCTGTACAGAATCCGTACTGTATGGACCAGCAATAAATGCTTCTGTACATTGCCTCGATTTTTGTGCCCTCTTGCTGTCCCTTCTCTTCTCGAAATGCGTGCTAAGAGAAAATTGCTGCTGCTGCTATTTTTTTTCTCTTTCTCAGAAATGGCTCTCTCTTCTCTCTCAAATGCAAAAAGTGCCTCTTCAATTGGAAACTTTCCCTTTTGGTGAAAAAATTAGGGTGAATGAAAAGTCATCTAATCCTAGGGCTCAGATTAGTCTAGATGAGTGGTTGTGATTAAAATCACTTTTCTCCACAAAATAATTAATTTCACTCACTTTTTAAATATTTCACTGGAAGTGCACTTTATTGTCTAAAGTGCAATTAATGCTCATCTCAAGTCATTAATATAAAGTCCAAGTGACTTAAACCCCTTTTGCCTAGTGACTTAGGCAAAATCACCCAGGGGAACAACTCCAAGGTATAAAATCTCAACACTTGTATTTGATCAATGATTGCACATTTATTTTGTTGTTTCCATTGTGGAATAAGACTGATCTTTGGGCTGATATACTGCTGCAATAATACTAGTGCACTCCACATACACCCGTAGTTCAACTCATTCTCTAGACTCCATAAGGCACTGGTTGCTAACAACCTCGAAAGAGAACATTTTGGTGTTTAGTGTCCTTAAAGGAACGGAATAGGGCTCTTCCCTAGGAGGCTTTGACTTTCGAAGTAGTTGGGGACAAGTGACTAAGGTGACAGTGGTCACTTTTCTCACATATGCTTGCCGGTGGATTTGAACTGCCATTTCAACTGGTAACAGTTTAAAATAATAAATACACTTTATTAGACTCCTAAGACGAAGTCAACTTCTAAACATTAGACATTCACTTTTCCTAGGTGAGTTACAAAATAGAATTATTACCCACTTTTCCAAAGTGGTTACTTTTCTAAATGCCTCGAGCCACTTCTTGGATATCACACTAGCACCTGTGCAAGAAGTTCCTATCCGAGCTACATTTCTCAACAATCAAACTCCTACGCAACTTAACTTATTTAAGAGTTTGCTTTTGCAATCTCAAGAAAACATTAAACAACTCAGAGGCCATCACCAAGTTTAATTTCTCTGCATACAAATTTTACTTTTTCTTCATCAAGGAATTTTTCTCTGTGCTCATCCACGAGATCTGAGGCTTGCAACTACTTCTTTGGCTTTCTGATATGGTTCTCGGGATCCATCGCATGCAGCTCTCCCTCATATTTAGTCTTTCTGGTTTGGGTAAGTTTATACTGCACTTAAACCACACAAATGCCCCAAGACTCTGGATATTCCGCTACCATATTATAGGTTAATGACTCTGGATATTCCATAGGACTGTTTGTCGCAACATATTTATCAACAATGGCTGCAATAAAATGAGTCTATACCCTTTTGTGTAGATATTTAATAGATTTAATTTCTATACAAAATAGAAAACACTTCTTCCATAAATATTAAACATTAGTGCAATTAACACACCCTAAACAATAGATAGCAATGTTTACCTTGGAAAAACCCATTAGAGTGAAATCTTTGAAACACTATGGTCTGCTACAGTGTACAATTCCCTCTCTTACATGCAGTTTCAGGATGGTCTCATCTGCACTCTGGCATATGTTATAATGCAACTACCTCATCATGTAAGAGTCCCTTTAGCAAAACTTAGAGTCTATTCTCTCCAGCTTCCTATGAAGACAGAGCATCACCTTCCCAGTGCCATTGCATTTGTAATTCTGACTACATGAACCCGAGTCTAAAGATTACTCCATGTTTAAATGTCTTATTAGGAGATCAGGGTCAGTGTTTTTTGCTTTTTTAGAGATGATTTAGTTTGTTGAAGGCCTTTGCACAGTTTGTTGACAAAAAATGCTTGTCTTTATTTCTTTGTGAAATGTTGTTCCTTTTGTTACTGTGCCTTTCCATTTTTTGTCAATTGTTGAGCTAGTATTCATACCACACACATGGGCGTTGTAGTTATTATATTAATAATTTTTTATTAAGCTGATGTTGTAAATCTATGTTCTATATCAGTTAACTTTTACAATTTTGTAAATATATACTTGATTTCAAATAAAATAAATCAACGAGTGAAGAATTTATGTTTCTTTCGATATTTTCAGGCTCAGCCAAGGAGGGTGCGTGGCCCAACCCTTGCTCATCAGCTAACTCCCAGCTCGTTGGTTTTCCGTCCAGATGCAGTTTTAATGTTGCTCAGAAAAGCATACAAGGATAACCACCTTGGACATCTGTGCCGATCAGTATGTCTGAGAAAATTTTCTGATGCATTTATATTTCTTTGTTGCAAAACCGTTGTGCTTGTTTTAAATTAATTTCTTCGTGTTTTATAAATATTAACTGTAGAATCTGAGTTTTTCAGTCATCTTTCAGGTTGCTAGACTATTACGCAAGCTTACTGCACCTGGATATTCCCCAGAAATGACAGTACCAGTTGTGGAGGCACAAACATTATTTGGGTCTGAGGATATGACAATTAAAGGAGAATCAGTTGTTCAGGCACCAGTGGCAGATTATTCATCTCTCTTTGGAGAAGAATTTAAACTCTCTGAGGAGGATGCATCTGACATCAGCAGTTTAAATATTCTAGATATTGCTGCTTTAGAAGAGGCACTTCTTCATATTCTTTATGCTTGTGCATCCCAGGTATGTGCAGTTTCTCAGAAATGAATATTCTTGATGACTGGTTGAATGGAGTTTGAAATATGATAGTTGTGGCTCAGCTAATTTTTGATCCCTGGATAAGCCTTTCTGGATGGCACTTGTTAAGGTTGGGTCAGACTTTTTTCTTCAATGCATGCATAGCTGATTTTGGTGATTTTTATAATGGATATTAAAGCCTGCTAATATCCAAGATGAACCTTATACGAGTGCCATATGGGTCTTAATTTTGGTGATGTCTCTACAAAGTTACAAACTGACGTTTGCTCTGGTGCAAAATGCAGCCTATTCTCTGTCGGAGGTTGTCTGATACTAAGACAGACCTTTTACCTGCATTGTCATTTATACAGGGAATGCTCCCAGGTAATTAACTTGTCTCTTTTATATCTTTTTGATAGCAACCTAGGACAAATACATGGTGTCAGCCTTGCTGAAAAATGATTGACATGCTTGTCATGTGTTTTCAGCCCTTCATCCTGTTGCTGGTAGTAATTCAAATCCAGATCAAGTTGACGAAACTTTCTGGCAGTGGCAAACTCCCTTGGTGCAGCATGCTGTAACACAGGTTAGGAACAATAATCCATGCAATGACCTTTTTCTTGAGCTTGCTTGTGTAAGTAGGAGAATTTAATTAATATGATATTATCTGACAAGAATTCTTATCTGACAAGTTTATTCTTATTGAACTTATGAAAAGTTCCATTTGTTTTACTTACAGGATTGTTTCCATTGTACAGATTGCAGCAGTATCTTCATCATCATCATACCGGCCTCTGCTCGATGCAAGCTCCGGCTATTTATCGTCCTATTCTCCAGCACATGTTTGTACATTCACTCTTCTCATCCTGAGATCTTGGTGTTGGCAAATTGACATCAACTGAGCTTGCTGTTTAAGTTTCAGTCTCTGCATTGTTTTGTTAATTTCTATGTATCCAGGGTACCCGTACCCAGGGGTAGGGTACATGTACCCATACCAGGTACTTGGGTACTCGTAGGGTACGTCTCCTGCCATACCCCATACTGGGTCCACATACCCGAGACTCCTTTATAAAAAAGGGGCACTTATAGGTGAAATGTTATGCCGTAGCCCGTGTTTGGGTACTTCATAACCCATGTTTGGGTATTCCGGGGGTACTACCTACTCAGTAAAATGCAATCCACTGGGGAAAATATAGTGAGCCCCCACCAAATCTGAACTAATTTTTTGCTAACTATGTATGGAGTCTGGTTCAAGACTTATGTCAAACACTTTGCAACACTGTTCAAATTCCACTGAATATTGTCCAAATCTGGTAGATTCATTTTACATTGATTTACAATGAATGTTTTTATGGTTTTGTGTTCAGCACTCATGGAACATAATTTGACTACCAAATGTGCACATAAAAAATTTAAAATATACATTTAATACTGAGAAATACACTCACATCAATGCAGGAATATATTTGGCAATTTGCAATTTTTTATTGCCTGTAACAGTAGTACAAATAGATGTTTAAAATAAGATTTCAATTGTACCTTCATGTCTGAGTTTAATTGTCTTTTACAGCTGCCTGGTACAATGATTTATCAAATTTTTGGTAACTTCCAGTCTTCCAATTGATATCTACCGAGTCTATGATTTATCAAATTTTATGTTTCAAATTTTCAATCTGAATGTTCATTGCTCAAATAATCATCAAATTTATAATTATGAATATACATTATTGATGTGACTATGACATATACATATATATATATATATATATATATATATATATATATATATATATATATATA
>LPNX010615308.1:464826-486395 GCA_001517045.1 Pseudotsuga menziesii
CACACCATAGGTTTGCCACCAAGTGGATACATGTCACCAAACAAGAAATAAATATAAATAAATCATAATTCATCTTTCAAATAAAGGTGAAAACTTAAAACGGTCTAATAAGTTAATAATTTACCTGGCATGAATTCGGTCCTCTCACGAATAGCATCAGCAAAGCCAAATACTCCAGTATCATCCCGATACACCTCTATCTCGCGATTGACTGCATTGCGCGTGTCATAATCAGGTATCATCCTCTGAATACAAGTGAGAAGCCCCTCCAAAACCTCACCATCAAAATCAAAATTGCATTTGTAGGCAGATGCGGGGTTGAGGAAGAGTCCTGCTGCATGAATGGGTCGATAAAGCATCCCAGTCCATCGAGTATCAATCAACTCCCATAACAACATGTGCCTGTCATGCCCTGGGGTACCCTTTCCCACATAGAAATTCCGAATGGTCTCTTTGGCCCTATCCATGGCCTCATATAAATAGCCCATTGCGGGCTTATCACCATCAACAAGTCGCAGAACCTTCACTAAAGGTTCACTAACCGAGCACACTTCCTCCATTCCTTCCCAGAAGGCATCAGTGTACACCAGCTTGGCAATGGTTTTCCCATCCTCTCTCCTGCTGTAAGCACAATCACGCCACTCATCACAAACAAACATTTGCTTCAACTCAAATTGACATTGAAGCAAAGACTGAACAGTAATAAATGTGGTGGCAAAACGTGTCATTGCAGGACGCTTCATCTCCTTGTTTTTAGTGTGCCTCCTCATGAGACTAGGAACAAAACCATGGTTGTAAATGAACTTAGGGATGGCCCTAGCTTGATCAATCACCACTTTGATAAAGTGAATTTTCCCCATATCCTCCAACATCAAATCAATGCAATGAGCAGCGCATGGAGTCCAAAACAAAGAGGGATACCTATCCATAAGCATCCTGTCAGCAGCCACATAATTAGCTGCATTATCTAAAATAACTTGCACAACATTGTGCGCCCCAATATCTTGGATGAATCCATCCATCAACTCGCATAAAAGTGCCGCATCTTTTACATGTGCCGATGCATCAACTGATTTTACAAACATGGTACCTCTAGGACAATGTACCAAGAAGTTGATAAGGCTTCTACCCTTACCGTTTGTCCACCCATCTGACATGACTGTGCATCCAGTGCTCTCCCATGACTGCTTGAACTCTGCCAACCTAGCACCGATGTCCATCTTTTCTGCTTGAAGGATTGGGCCCCGCAACTCCTCAAAGGTGGCACTTTTATAACCTCGGCCAACTACTGCAATGGCATCACACATCAGCTGCCAAAATGGATTGTTTTTAACAATGCTCAAAGGTATGTGACTCCAATAAAGACACCTTCCCATTACCCTGTCCGCTTCTACCTTTTCCGATTTCTTTATAACTGACTTGATAGAAGGTTGTGAGCCCAGTCCAACATAATGGGATGTGAGCCTCGCCCTCCCAAGAGGTGAAGCTGTCGAGCCCCTCCCACTACCCTCACCGATAGTGGTAGATAAAGATGCACCTAAACTTCTTGCTTGCCCAAAAGCTACAAGCTCAGCTTTGTTTGCAGCGATCTCATCCTTCTTTCTCATTTTTTCATGGATGGCATCATGGGCAGATCTCATGATTTTTGGGGTCACTGTAGTACAAAGGCCAACATCATGGCCAGGTAGTTTGGCTAAATGGTATTTCAAACTGTTAACCCCTCCCGACATGTGACGCCCACATAATTTGCAAGTCAAATTTTGCCTATTGTTGCCATCCTCGGGCTCACCATACTGCCAAAATGGGTCCAATATCTTTGGCATTTTTGCAATTGGAATGCTTCAAGCCTTCAATTCAAATGCAACCCTAGGGCACAAAAACAAAAAAAATTACATTAAACTCCATTGGAAAATAATAGAAACATTCTAGCTTAAAAAATCATACCTCTAAATTTAGATTTTAAGCCATGAAAGATAAGAAGAAGAGGGTGGCTAAGAAGTAAAAAAACAAGCATGCTATTTTCCATTCTAATTTTTTAAAACCCCCATTTACATTTGGACTGTTTTTCATTTTTTGGGGCATGGAAATCAATGGCAAAATAGTAAAAACAAATAGCAAAGAAATATGCAAGAAATAGGCAATGAAATAGTGAAACAAATATGCAAGAAATCTTTTAAACAGTCCATGGAAAAGATAGAAAAACAATGGATAAAATGCACATACCTTCAACACTTGCTCCACAAAAATCCTTTGTTGAGATGCTAAATGGTGTTTGAAAGCCTCCAAAGGTGTTGGTGGTCTCCTCAAGCCCTTCTCCACTTCCAACAAGCTCATTTGCCAAATGACCAAAAAAAACCGCTTTTTTCCTTTACTAGGCTGCGGATTGCTTGCTTGGGCGATTTTTTCCATCGACCTACGAGTTTTTCCCAAAAGTTGTGCTCTCACGATTTTTTAAAAAATAGCGCTTTTTTCTCAGCAAAAAATCGGCCAGGGGAAAAAAGCGCGACTTTTCCGATTTTTTGCCGATTTTTTGGCGAGTTTGTCAAGCTTGGTGGGAATAATTGAATATGCACAAACTTTAGATGGAATGTTTTTTCGTGTAAGAGTTGTAGTATGTGGAACTTGCAGCATCCTAAATCAAATTATTAACTGACAGATAAATAGTATTTACTTATGTGGGAGTTAGTCTGATTTGGAACTTCTGTAACAGGCAAAAGCAGCATGTGTCTTGATAGATCTGTGCTCTGGTCCTCTTGCACCATGGATACCTATGGTGGTGGCGAAGGTATGCTTGAGTTTCTGTTGGTTAATTGGTTGGAGTCTTTTACATTTTAAGATTATTTTATCTGTAGTTGATATTTGTCATATTTTCTTTAATGCAGGTTGATCTTGCAATTGAGCTACTTGAGGATCTTTTGGGTGTGATTCAGGTTAGGTTTCTTTAAACCAATTAAAAAGTCTAATTATATTATTTTCGTTTGGTGTAATAAGTGCATGATGTTAAAGTTGACTAAAGAATAGATCATTCTTTACTGGTGGGAAGATTGAGATCTAATAATTGTAAATTTCAGGTATGGGAATAGCATAAACCTTAGAAATCTAAAAAATATATCGAGAAGTAGAAAGTACACTTAACTTATATAGGGATTGTTAGAGCTGAATCACCCTATTGTTAACTTTAGACATCCAAGGTCTAAGACAGAGAAATTACATTAAATAAAGAACTTGTTGCATAGTGGATGGGTCACTTACATTGATGGGTCACTTACATTAAAGTCTTAATCGTGATTTTCCTTTTTTTAAGAATCTTTTAAATGTTTCCTTCATAGTGAAAGCAAATTATGTTAATTTATGCTATGGAGAATATGCAAGAGAAAATAGATAGATTGAATGCGAGATGTATTATCAATAATATTCACCAAGTTGCATAAAGTGGTGTTGTATATATATCCTAGCAAGTTTCGATATTCCCATTAGGAACTGCTCACCTAATTTACCTAACTTCATAAATACATTAACATAATTGTTGTTTATTTGTATGATGTATTTCCATTTTATGACATTATTACTTTAGTACATAAATTAAATATCCTTAGTTAAAGTAAACATTATATAAACGTTACAATATATAATACCCCCTATTAATATTTAGGCTATTACCTGCAACTCCTAACATCTCTCAAAAATTTTCAAACTTATTCTTGTCGAGCGCTTTGGTGAAGATGTGTGCCACTTGATCTTGGGACCTACAATAAATAAGTTCTATCTCATTGTTCTGCACTTGTTCTTTGATATAATGATGCTGAATTTTGACATGTTTTGTTTTTGAATGATAAATTGGATTCTTGTCAACTTGATGGCACTTTGGTTGTCACAGTGTATAAAGTTGTTGGCTGCATTTGTAGAAGCTTTAAGTCACATAGAATTCTCCGTAGCCACACTACTTGACATGTTGCTCCAACGACTGCTTTGTATTCTTCTTCCGATGTTGAAAGAGCTACTGAAGGTTGCTTTTAACTTGCCCATGAAATTACTCCAAAAGAATAGCCTGTTATAGATTTCCTTTCATTTGTATCAACTGCCCAGTCTGCATCTGAATTTTTTTTCAACATGAAGCTATTGGTCTTCTCAAGTACAATACCAAACTGTAAGGTATCTTTGATATACCTAAGTACTCTCTTTGCTGCATTCCAATGTGTCTCCTTGGGACAGTTTAAAATCCTTGATAACATACCAACTACAAAATCTATGTCTAATCGAGATGTGGTGAGATAGATCAATCCTCCTACAAGTAGATGATAAATCAATTCATTAACCACATCAAATTTATCATCTTTTGAAAGCTTCAAGTTTACCTCCATTGGTGTTTTGCTGGGATTACATTCTTCCATTCTGAACTTGTTCAAGAATTCTAAAGCATACTTTGTTTGTGATATGGGATCTTGTTTGGTTGTGCCAAACTTCAATACCGAAACAATAATGTAATAATCCCAAGTCAGTCATATCAAATGATTTGCAAAAACTATCTTTTTCTTTCTGAATCAAATCATTACTGCTATGTGTAAGGATTAAGTTATCAACATATACAACCATAACAACAATTTCTTCACCTTTTTCTTTGATATACAAGTTAGAATCATAATCATTTCTCTTGAAACTTCTTGATTTAAGATACGTTTATTTTTTTCATACCATGCTCGACGGGTTGTTTTGATCCATACAAAGTCTTCACCAACTTGTTCCATATACACTTGGTTCGTCCATTCAGTTAAAATATTTGGCTTTCTCAATGGCGAAGGTAGGCTCTACTTCTGTTGCCATTGTTATTAGATATAAGCCTTTGCTTCTAAGTTTAAGTAGAATCTTTGGATTCCAATTCAAATACATGTATGGCGTAAGAATGGTGGACAACGGGAAATTCATTCTTTGTGATTGCTTCAATCTTTTGTACCTGCAATAAATTGTTTGTGCGTCTTCATCCTAGCACTTGTGGGCTCTGATACCATGTAAAATGTTAAAGAAATGTAACTGTGGAAGATATTCTATTTTTGTATTATTATTATTATTACCCCTTCTGGAGAAGTTGTTCATCCAATTAGGGATTTCATTGCTGTAATTAGTCATGTAAAGCCTTGGGGTAAAACCTTCATCGTAAGTCAGGTCAGTAGTATCCACAAAAGTATTATTAAAATTTAATTTTGAGTCTTCCAAGGCAAGTCAGCCCTGGCAGCAAGGAGAAGTCAGCCCTGTTGGGTTATTAGGCTTCTCAGTTGATTAGTATAAATAGGAGAGGCACCTCCCTCATTTGGATAAGCAGAGCACTCAAGCAAGTTCGCTATAGAGAGGAGAAAAAGTCCATTTGAGGAGGAGGAAGCTGTTTAGTCTTATTCTTTGGGTCTTACACTATACTTAGTTGAAGTCTATATTGAGGAAGTTTTGCTGTGTTTTCTTCCCCATGAGGGTTTCCTAGGATACATCTTTGTGTTCTCTTTTTGAACTGCTATGCTTGTTATTCTTTCATTGATCCCTTTGTTTTGGCATAATAATTTTTAAAATCTTAACATGGTATCAGAGCTAACCTGAAAGAAGACATTATGGAGCAGTTTTTCTGCACTTTAACAAGCTAGGGCTCACTATTTTGGACACCTCCTTCCACAAATTAGTCGGAAAAGAAGAACCATTCAACTTGCCCTAGAATGGCGCATCTTCTTGTCGAAGCAATTTTCAATTCTATGGATTTTTATTTTTCGACCTACCACTGCTCCTGAGCGAAACTAGGGCACCAAATTTTTCAAGGTTCCATCCACAGATTCCAGAAAAACAAGATACAGTCTAGCTCGCCTTAGGGAGGCGCATCTTTTCCTCCAATCAACTCTACAAGTGCTCTCAGTTGGAAAATTAGGGTTTTCTAGTCGTCCTGAAGCAGATTCCAGAAGTAGTCCTCAAATTTGTAACTTCTATCTCCTATATTTACATTTGAGTTTTTCATTCATTAAAGATGACAAACAGTACCAAGCTTGATGATCCTTGAAGAACATGACCTAGAAGGCTATATTAAAGATGAGGTCAAGGAACTACAGGGAGATGAGGAAAAAGCCAAGCACAAGAAGGATATGATTAAATCCAAGAAGATCATTGTTGTCTCTATCAAGGGTCATTTGATCCCCTAGGTGTCTTCAAAGAATACTCCAAAGGAAATGTTTGATGCACTAACCAGTCAGTTTGAAGGCAAGAACACCAACAAAAGAATGACCTTGAGAAACCAACTTAAGGGTGTGAAGATACATACGACAGAATCTATGCAATCATACTTCTCAAGTGTATCTCAGATCAAAGAACAATCAGAAGCCATTGACATGCTGAAAGAGGCAGAAGTGGTTATGACCACCCTAAATGGTCTCCCGAGAGAATGGGATTCCTCCATTACAAGAATATGCGCTAAATGTTAACGAACTTCAACAAACTATGGGAAGAATGTGTACAAGAAGAAGGAAGGATAGCAAATAGAGAAGAGAAGCTAAATGATAATGAATATCAAGCCCTAATTGCTCATGCAAAGAACGAACTAAACAAAAGGAAGAGTCAAGGATCACCTTCCAGAAGACCACCAGAATTCAAAAAAGGCAAGAAACCTAGAAAGGATTACTCATCCTTTGAATGCTATTCATGTCATAAGATGGGACACATTGCTAGAAATTGTCCTCTTAAGAAAG
Organism: Pseudotsuga menziesii; assembly: GCA_001517045.1. NCBI lineage: Eukaryota > Viridiplantae > Streptophyta > Pinopsida > Pinales > Pinaceae > Pseudotsuga > Pseudotsuga menziesii. The sequence continues at coordinate 471,540 of LPNX010615308.1, forward strand.
ATCAGCTCATGAAGAAGAACCGAAAGTACCATTCCCATGCAGCGGAAGAAATTGAATTAGATAAGTAGAGGGCTAGAGAGAATGAAGACTCTAGTGAATAGTATGTTCTAATTTCAACTCTCACAAGCTCAGTCTCTCATGGAAGTGACACTTGGCTATTAGACAGTCATGCTTCCAAACATATGACAAGTCACAAAGATTCACTCTCATGTCTTACCCATAAAGACTATTCACACAAGGTACAACTTGGAGATGATTATCAGTACCCCATCAAAGGAATGGGAGAAGCCTCTTAAAAATTAAAATTTAGAAAGTTCATGAAGATGAAAGAAGTCTTGTATGTTCTAGGTTTGAAGTGTTGGAAATTGTGTAACTTCAGAAGTTACTCTTATTGTAGTTGTATTGTATTTCCTTGTACCTCCTACGGGATTTCATATTGATCTAACTACTCATGTAAACCCTAGAAAGAATCAATGTAAACCTTGGGGAAAGAATAAACAAGAAAAGAATAAAAATAAAATTATTTTTGTATTTTCCCTAAGGTAGGTCGGCCCCAGTAATTTTCCACTTGGAAAATCAGTATAAATAGGAGGTGCCCCTCCTCATTATTACACACATTCACACCAAGTCACTTAGACAGAAAAGGTGTGCTATTGCAGTCTAGGAGAGTATTTTTATGAGGTTATATCTTAGAGAGACAATCTCTCTCTCTCTTCTTTTCTCTATTCTCAGGAGTCATTATCTCTATATAAAGGTTTGCTGGGTTTTTCCCGATTGGGTTTCCCAAGATAAATTCTTGTGTTCTTTGCTTCTGTGCTTTGTCTTTCTTTTAGAAATCCTATTGTTTATTTGCAAATAAGATATACTGTTATATTCTTGTAAAAACTAACATGGTATCGGAGCAGTTCTAGAAGAGGCCATTGCTGAAAGCTAGGGTTTGACTTTCTAAGGCCTTCCCTCATCTCTTCAGCAGAAAAAGAGTTGTGGAAACTTCGCTCTAGGGTAGACGCATCTTTTGTTGAAATAAAAACCAAATTTCAAGAAGTTTCAATTTTTTAACTGCGGGACACTACGGGATACTGCGGGAAGAAACTAGGTCATCAAGTTTTAGAGGTTTCCCACCATTGTTCTGGATCAACCTCACCTTCCCTCATCTCGCCTTGATAGGGCACATCTATCTGTAAGGTTAGTTTCGTTAAATTCCAAAATTTATTTTTGACATAACTCCTGCTAGGGTTTCTGGTTCAAACCTACAGACAAGATGATTGGAATGAAGGTTGAAGATCGTCTCGATGGGGCTACAAACTTCATATCCTGGAAGTCTAGGGTTCTTCTCATCCTAGAAGAAAATGATGTCTTGAGGTTTGTTAATGAGAAAGGTGCAGAACCAGAAGTAGAAGAAGACAAGTCCCAGTGGAGGAAGTGTGATGCAAAAGCAAGAAGGATTATGGTGGACTTAGTTAAAGATCACTTGGTTCCGCAAATATCAGAAAAGAAGACAACTAGGAAGATGTTCAAGACCTTGAAGAAGTTATTTGAACACAGTAGCATCAATGTGACTCTCACATTGAGGAACCATTTGTCAAATGTGTAGATTTTTGATAGTTTTTTGCCACCGGTTTTAAGTAAAAAAATATATCTCTGTTTATGACATTCTCAGAAAAATAAAGTGCTGGAAATAAACAAAATTTTTCAGACTTAAAACACTACTGTAGCTAATCTTTTTTAGTGACAGTAAATAAAATATCAGCATGCCATTCAATACATAGAACACTAGTATTTTTTGCCAATGGCCCTGGAAAAACCCACTAGGGGAAAACCAGTTAGAGAGAGAGAGAGAGAGAGTTTTTATTAAGCTTTCTGGAAAATCAGACATTCATTTTTATAGTCGAAATCAAACTTATCTCAACCAGCAGATTGTCTCGTTTTCTGTGCAAGAGATGCCTTGATTTTTGTGCAATGTTTCTTCCTCGAAAACTATGCCAAATCAGCAGTCACTTCAGCCTCAATTTCTGTGTTGAATAATAAATATTCAGACCTCGATTTTTGTTCCCACACTAGCAAAAAATCCGTACAGTATGGACATCATTAAATGCTGATGCACACCTCGAAAAACGTGCTTGGAAAATGCTGTCTTCTACCTCGAAATGCGTGCCCATACCTTCCTCAAAATTCATGCCCAACTTTGCCCAAAAAAACTGTGTCGAGTCCGTACAGTACAATCTGCAATAAATTCAACCGTACAGCTCCTTGTTTTATGTGCACAATAAATGCAACCCGTACTTTGCCTCGATTTTTGTACCTACAATAAATGAGGCTGTACTCCACCTCGAAAACTGTGCCAGCAATCTATTGTCTTGGAAATTGTGCGCACTAAAAATAACTTCCCTCTCCGTCTTGAAATTCGTGCCCTAACTCTCCTTCAGCTCTCTCTCGTTTTCTTCTTCTCACAAGAAATTAATATGAAAACCTTTTCTGTGCTTTTTAACTATAACCCTAGGTAGGTGAAGAGATCTCAATTAATGGCTGAGAATGATTGAGATCAATGGTTGAAATTAATTGCACACATTTTAATATAAAAATGCTAATTTCGGTCACCCACTTAAATTTATCAAAAAGTGACTTTAGACATTAAAGTCACATTAAATGTCACTTAAGTCGTTTAATACAGGGTTCACTTTATTTCCCTTCACTAGATGACTAAAGGTTAAAGTCACCTAGGGGAACACTTCCCTAGGTACAAAACTAACACTCCCTCTTACTGAGGAAGGTGTTCTACACCACTCCCAACTTGTCTCTGAAGAAGACAAACTTGCCCCTCCTCAAAGACTTCGTCAGAATGTCTGCTACCTGCTCATCTGTGGAAATGTATTGAAGCATCACCGCCCCTCTCTGAACATAGTCTCGGATGAAATGATACTTGATCTCAATGTGCTTTGACCTGTCATGGAAAATCGGATTCTCAGAGAGCTGGATGCAACTCTGATTGTCACAATAAATCACCGTAGGCCTAAGCTCTTGACCAAATATATTCACCAGCAACTTGCGAAGCCACAAGGCCTCACAGCTGGCTAAACTAGCTGCCATATACTTAGCCTCTGCAGTACTCAATGCAACGAACTTCTGCTTTTGACTGAACCACGACACTGCTGCCGAGCCCAGGCTGAAACAACATCCGAAAGTACTCTTCTGGTCTGCCACATTGCCTGCCCAATCTAAGTCTGTATAACCAACCAGTCTGATCCGTTCTGACCTCCTGTAGTGCAACCCAAAATCCATTGTCACTAAAAGATAGCGCAACACATGTTTTGCAGCGACCCAATGCACACTCCTAGGCTCAACCATGAACTGGTTAAGAGTGTTCACTGCAAAACACATATCTGGCCGAGTGTTGACCAAATACATCAATGACCCAATAAGTTGACGGTACAAAGTAGGATCTAGTTGGTGATCATAGGTGTAGACATAGGCCTGCAATCCTCCATCTTGAATCTCCTCAAAATGTCAACTGCATATTTTCCCTGCCCCAGGAAAATATGTCCAGGCTCCTGCCAAACCTCCAATCCCAAAAAATAATGCATCAACCCAATATCAGTCATCTCGTACTTTGCTGCAAGATCCTTCTTGCAAGCTGCAATGGGTCTCTCTCTCCCTGTGATAAACAAGTCATCAACACATAGCAGAAGAACAAGCATATCATCTCCAACCATGATGAAGTAGAGATTCAAATCTGCTTCACTCTTCTGAAACCCCATACTCAGCAAGGAAGAATTGATCCTGGAGTACCAAGCTCTAGGAGCTTGCTTCAGCCCATAAAGGGCCTTCTTCAGCCTACATACATGTGTCTCTCTATCATGTATCTCAAAGCCCTGAGGTTGCTCAATGTAAATCTCCTCTTGTATGATCCCATTGAGAAATGCGGTCTTCACATCCATCTGATGGATCTTCCAACCCATTTTCGCTGCAATGGAGATCAAGCCCCTGATAGAAGTATATTGAGCAACCAGCGCAAAAGTCTCATTATAATCAATGCCCTCAACTTGTGAAAACCCCTGCGCTACAAACTTGGCTTTGTACTTCTCCACACTCCCATCTCCTGCATGCTTCAGCTTGTAAAGCCAACAAGAAGTCACCATTGACTTCCCTTCCAGTCTCGGAACAATCTCCCATTTATCATTCTTCATGATGGAATGGTACTCATCCATCATGGCATCTCTCCATACCGAATGCTGGGAGGCCTCCTCAAAAGTAGAAGGCTCAGAATCTCGTGTACTAGCCACCAACAACATGGCCAATCTATCAGGCATCTTGATGGCTCTCACGTCATCCCTGAGTGTCCTAACCTTTAAGGCATCCTTCAAGGTCTCCCAAAGCCACTTAGGCTTCTTCTTCCCTGAAGGTTCTTCCCACACTGGCCTGTCCTGATCTGAAGAACTACCAGAGCTAGAAACCCGAGTCACCTGTGAACCTAAAGCTGGTGTGCCAACACCAGGTGTGCCCTGTAATCCTGATCCCCTGTAAGGTGTACCTGTAATAGTAGACCCATCATCTGTCCCCGAAGACCCTGCTGGCCTAACCACTGAACCTGGTGAACTTGTGCCAACACTCTATGGTCCTGTAACCCCGGAAACCTGTGATCTTGATTACTGCGTAGATGGAACCTGTGAAACAACCTGAGGTGCAGGGACCTGCTGCTCTCCCTGCTCTGACTCTCGACTTCCTGAAGGCGTGCTCCTCCTCAGACTTCACATCCCTCTTCACCACCACTTTACTCTGAGAGGGAAGGTAAATGCGAAAGGCCTTCGAAGTCTCATCATAGCCCACAAAGATGCCCTTCTCTACAGCGGGCTCCAACTTTGTCCTCTTCTTTGAAGGGATATGAGAGTAAGCCAGACTACCAAATATACGAAAATGGCCAACTTCAGGCTTCTTGCCTGAAAAACACTCCTCAGGTGTCATGTTCCCCACTGCACGATGGGGACTCCTGTTCTGAAGGTATACAACGGTGCTGCAAGCCTCAGCCCAGAGAAAGAAAGGAAGTGACTGGTCATGTAGCATAGCTCGGGCTGCTCCAACAAGGGACCTGTTCTTCCTCTCTGCTACTCCATTATGCTTTGGAGTGTACGGAACAGTCAACTGTCTCCTGATACCCTCCTGTGTGCAAAATCCATCAAACTCCTTGGAGGTATACTCACCCCCGTTATCTGATCTAAGAACTTGGATCTTTCTCCATGTTTGGTTCTCCATACGAGCTTTGAACTCTTCAAACCTCTGCAAGACTTCCTTGGACTTCTTGCTCTTTAGAAAGTAGATCCAGGTCTTCCTGGAATGGTCATTAATGAATGTCACATAATACTCGTATCCTCTCAGGGACACAGAAGACATAGTTCCACATAAGTCTGAATGTATCAAGTCAAGAGTACCAGCTGACCTGCTATCACTGCTCGGAAAAGCAGTTTTGGTGTACTTTCCCAAAGCATACCCCCTGCACACATCACTATGCCCTGTGCTGATCTCTGGTAAACCTGTCACCATCTGTCTCAACAACCCCAAGGTTGGATGATGCAAGTGAGCCATCCTCCTATGCCAAAGCTCACACAGCTCACTGCCGCTGCTATGTGCCAAGGCATGCTGCGACTGAAACAAGAGCCTATACAGTTTCCCACATCTCGCTCCAATGGCAACTGAAGCAGATGGTCCTGCAGTCTTGGGAAACATATGCACGTGTCCATTTAGGAAAGACACCCCAAGAGCATGATCCTCGATCATGGAAACTGACACTAGGTTCTTCTTCAGCCCAGGTACATACAATACATCCTGCAATACCATGGGACTCATCGACTCTCTCTGAAATGTAATGGTCCCACGTCCAACTGCACTGACTATTGAGTCATCTCCCAACACAACCTCCACATCGATCTCTGCTTGTGAAAGCTCGGAGAACATCTCACAAGCACCTGTCATGTGACTCGAGGCTCCGCTATCTATGTACCAAATGCTGGAAGTAGATGCACTGTAAGAATGGTCTGTCACACAGGAAAACTCCCTCTGTTTGTCAACATCCGCACTGGTGAGAATGGATGCTCTCTCTCTCTCTCTCTCTATATGCCCAGTGCATAGTGAAAACTCACTCTGAAATCGTGCTGCAAAATCATCGATCTCAGCTGAAGCGACTGTCTGCTGCTGCTTCTTCTTCTTCTTGTTCGGACACGTAGTAGCATAGTGTCCCATCTAGTGACATACAAAGCACTTCACAGTGCTCATATCCTTCTTCTTCCCATCCTGTTGCTGCTTGGCCCCACCCTTCTTGGGACCCTTCTTGCTTTTCTTCTTCCCATTCGTTGTCAATGCCACATCCTCCTCATCCCCCCTACTAGTAGAACCACTGTACTGCAAGAAACCCATGCGAGTCTCCTCCTGAACAAAATCATCACAGATCCTGTCCCAAGATGGTAGGTTCTCTCTGGCCACCAACCCATGAACATACACAGCCCAAGGTGCAGTCACCCCATTCAGGGCTGTCTGCACTAACTCAGGACTAGTAACCACCACCCCCACAGCTGCAAGCTCATCTCTCACCTGAGAGATCCTAGTAAGATAGGCCATACACACCTCTCCTTTGACCATCTTGATGTTTTTCAGCTTCTCCCTAAGCACCATTTTCTTGTTTTCATTAGTAGTCTCAAACAAGCCGGTCAAAGCAGACCACATCTCATGTGCATGATCCTTTGTTGAAATATGTGGAATAACATGGTCTTTAACAACATCTAAGATTATCCTTATGGCTTGAATATCCTTCTTATTAAAGGCTGCAAGTAATGCTGCATCAGTAGAAGCGGGAATAGTAACGGGATTTGCTGTAGTGTTTCTAACTACCTCCTACCACAACTCATTCTCCTTCAGCACAAGTAAAATCCGAGCATTCCATGAGACAAAGTTCGCTGCCCCATCCAACCTATCCTCAGTTCTCAACCCCATGGAAGTCATTTTTCTCAAAGAACAAGTTTCAACAAAATGTACTATTGTCACATATGTTTTCTCTGAATTCTGGAAATGACTGTTTCACTGCTAAAATTTAATTTTCTGCCACAACCTGCTCTGATACCATGTAGATTTTTGATAGTTTTTAGCCACTGGTTTTAAGTAAAAAATTATATCTCTGTTTATGACATTCTCAGAAAAATAAAGTGTTGGAAATAAACAAAATTTTTCAGACTTAAAACACTGTTGTAACTAATCTTTTTTTAGTGACAAAATAAAATATTAGCACACCATTCAACACACAGAACACTAGTATGTTTGGCCAATGGCCTTGGAAAAACCCACTAGGGGAAAACCAGTCAGAGAGAGAGAGAGAGTTTTTATTAAGCTTCTGGAAAAATCAGACATTCATTTTTACAGTCAAAATCAAACTTATCTCAACCAACAGACTGTCTCGTTTTCCATGCAAGAGATGCCTTGATTTTTGTGCAGCGTTTCTTCCTCGAAAATTGTGCCAAATTAGTAGTCACTTCAGCCTCAATTTCTGTGCGGAATAATAAATATTCAGACCTCGATTTTTGTGCCCACACTAGCAAAAAATCCGTACAGTACGAGCAGCATTAAATGCTGCTGTACACCTCGAAAAACGTGCCTGGAAAATGTTGGCTACTACCTCGAAATGCGTGCCTATACCTTCCTCGAAATTCGTGCCCAACTTCTCTCTCAAAAATTGTGATGAATTCGTATAGTATGGTCTGCAATAAATGCAACCGTATAGCTCCTCAATTTTTGTGCACAATAAATGCAATCCATACTTTGTCTCGATTTTTGTGCTTGCAATAAATGAGGCCGTACTCCACCTCGAAAATTGTGCCAGCAATTTATTGTCTTGGAAATCGTGCCCACTGAAAATCACTTCCAGCTCTGTCTCGAAATTCATGCCGTAGCTCTCCTTCAACTCTCTCTCGTTTTCTTCTTCTCACAAGAAATGAATATGAAAACCTTTTCCTTGCTTTTTGTCTATAACCGTAGGTAGGTAAAGAGATCTCAATCCAATGGTTGAGAATGAATGAGATCAATGGCTGAAATTAATTGCGCACATTTTAATATAAAAATGTTAATTTCACTCACCCACTTAAATTTATCAAAAAGTGACTTTAGACATTAAAGTCACATTAAATGTCACTTAAGTCATTTAATACAAGGTTCATTTTATTTCCCTTCACTAGGTGACTAAAGGCTAAAGTCACCTAGGGGAACACTTCCCTAGGTACAAAACTAACAATATGAAGACGATTAAGCTCGAATCTATTGCCTCATATTTCATGAGGATCATCGAATTTCGGGACAAGCTAAGGTCCAATGGAGATCACATTGAAGAAAATGAGCTTGTCATGACCACTCTAAATGGTCTTCCACCATCTCGGGAGTCCTTCATCCAAACCATAAGTGGTTGAACTAAGATTCCCAAATTTGATAAGTTATGGACAGATTGCACTCATGAAGAAACAATGATTGTAGCAAGGCAAAGACTCCATGGTCCTCAAGTTGATGAGAATCAAGCCTTCATCACTTATGCCAAGAAAGGCAAGGGAAAAGGAAGGGAGTTTCACAAACATAAGCACCAAGCTAGGAGACCAAGTTCTTCTCCAGATCAAAGGGAGAAGTAGGATTTATCGCGCATACAATGCCATAAGTGCAAGAAATATGGTCACTATTGCAAACAAGTGTTTTAGTGTAAACAAGAGGGAGCATGACGCCTCAACCGCTGGTGTTGATGAAGACACTCCTCACAAAATGCCAAGGAATGATGATCGTTCGAAGTTCTTCTAGTACTCTTCATATCAAAGAGATGATATGAAGATCCAAACTGTGATGATCTTCCAACAAGCATATGAAGATTAGTTGACTTTGGTTGTGGAAGCCCATCAACAAAACAACAAAAGATAAGCTAAGATACCGGACACGTCCATATGGGGCAGTGTGTCCCATGTCTGTGTGTTTGACACGGACACACTGACAGAGCATGTCGGATACGTCTTTTTCAGCGTGTCCTGCGTCTATCAGGACATGTCCTGAAAACAGGACAAGTTTTCCACGGAAGATCTTGATCTGCTGGTGTGGAGGATGAGAAGAGCTTGAACTGTAGAAGAGCTTGGTCTATTTGGCATTTGCCAGTGGCATTCTGAGGATTATGTAATACATTTTGATTTTTTTGACTTAATGAGAAATATGGTTCTGATTCCTGAGTATCGACATCTTGATCTATGACTATCATGAGTATACTGTATCATGAATTATCTATGTATCTCATAATCTGATTGTGATTACCGATTTGATTTGTAAATGTGTAATACTAACTACTGATGTTAAATGTGCATTGATTTTGATTTCTATTGAATATTTGTAAAAATTTGGATCTATGTCGATATTTTTAATAAATAATAAAGTATATCTATATCTATCTATCTATCTATCTATCTATATATATATAACGTGCCTACGTGTCCTGATTTCGGGGGTCATCGTGTCTGTGTCGGACACTGGAATCCCTGTGTCCTTCGTGTCCCGTGTCCTTGTGTCAGATGACTTAGAAGATAAGTATTTGATTTTACATGCTCTGGTAGATTAGATTTGGTTTCCTTGAATGTGTTTTATGCAAATCTACATTCCTAGATTCAGGAAGTGGTTGAGCATGTGATATAGTTCCTTTTTTGATGAATAGTAGGCTTATGTAGTATTTGCTATGCACATGATTGTTTAAATAGCCTGTCATGCTGCACAACCCATCTAGGATGACACCTCCTTTATAAGATACTTGGAGTAGTACATACTCTTAATGGTATGCTATAATGGAGACCGTAATTATCCAAATAATGGCCATATGTGTGTTGTGTTGAAGCATTGACTAAAAGATGCCTACATTATTGGATAAATTATTGTTGATACATTGATTATGAAATGTTGCTAATCATCTGACTGGATTTATCTTGCAGGGAATGCCATGATCTACAAGGACAAGTGATCCCATTGATATACAGATGGATTAGAAGCGAAAGCCTCTAGAAGCATAACTCTTAGACCCAAAATGATCTCATGTAGAGATTTGGTGATTATAAGTGGAAGACTTCTACAGAGGTTGGTCTATTTGCTACTTGAACAATTATGGAAAGTAGATTCTTTCCAGTCGGAGTCACAACAAATGAATTCTAGAGGACAAAATTTACTCAGCCAAAATCTGAGAGACAGAGAGAACTATTCCTCAAAGATGAGGATCCTGATATATTGCATACGATAGAAACCTGATGAAGTCTTCCTAATTCAAGGAAGAATAAAGTTAAGATCCTGAGCAAATCAAGCATGATGACTGCGACTACACTGATGACAAACAAGACTGTTGAAGGGTCCTTGATGAACTTGGTTGTCACCAGAATGGTTACTTACTTCGTATCTTTGGTTACTTACGTCATATCTTTGTATCACTTGAGATGAATTGATAGTAGATGGTCGTGTGAAGCATGCCCAGGTTCTCAGGTAGAGACGAACTTATAGCAGAGCTGATAGATCTACCGATGAATTGAGTGGATCAGACTTTGATGACACCTCTCCATGGACAAAGACAATGTTGACAACCTACAGTATGTATAGACATGATCGAGACAGATGAGATGCACAGAAGAGACCCAGATGTTCGTGATGTTGATGATGATCATATCTAAAGAACACTTTCCTTGTTGAGAGGGAGTGTTGGAAATTATGCAACCTCAGAAGTTATTCTTATTGTACTTGTATTGTATTTCCTTGTACCTCCTACGAGAGTTCATATTGATGTAACTACTCATGTAAACCCTAGAAAGAATCAATGTAAACCTTGGGGAAAGAATAAACAAGAAAATATTAAAACTAAATTATTTTTGTATTTTCCCCAAGGTAGGTTACCCCAGTAATTTTCCACTTGGAAAATCAGTATAAATAGTAGGCGCCCCTCCTCATTATTACACACGTTCACAACAAGTCGCTCAGATAGAAAAGGTGCGCTATTGCAGTGTAGGAGAGTATTTTTCTGAGGTTATATCTTAGAGAGACTCTCTCTCTCTCTCTCTCTCTCTTTTCTCAGGAGTCATTATCTCTATACGAAGGTTTGCTGGGTTTTTCTCGTTTGGGTTTCCCAGGATAAATTCTTGTGTTCTTTTTTTTTTTTTTTTTTTCTGTGCTTTGTCTTTCTTCTAGAGATCCTATTGTTTATTTGCAAATAAGATATATTGCTATAAACTTGTAAAAACTAACATGAAGAAGAATCTTCTTTCTATTTCAGCTCTAGATAAGAAAGGTTTTAGGGTTGCCTTTGTAGATGGTGAAGTCATTATGTGGCCAAAAGGAAAGACAATAAATGATGCTACTATAATTGGTGTTGAAGAAGGATGACTCTACAAATTGAAGGGGCACACAGATTCAACGCTTACATCAAGTACCATCAGTCCATGTGAACTTTGGCATAGAAGACTTGCTCATGTGAACTACAAAGCATTGCCAATTGTGAGAAAGGTAGTGACAGGTCTACCAGAGATCCAGATCAATCATGAAGAAGTATGCAAAGGATGTGCTCAAGTAACGAACACCAAGAATCCATTCCCAAGCAGTAACAACAAAGCAAAAGGGATCTTGGGTATTGTCCACTTAGATGTGTGCGGACCAATGTCAACTACTTCCTTAAGCGGGTATGTGCACTATATCTCTTTTATTGATGACTAATCTCGTAAGACTTGGATATATTTCTTGAAAGGAAAATATGAAGTATTTGAAAAATTCAAGGAATTTAAGGCTCTTGTGGAAAATCTATCTGAAAATAAGATCAAGACCTTAAGATCAGATAATGGATGAGAATTCACTTCAAATGAATTCAAGGACTTCTGTAAGGAAGCCGAGATTAAGAAGGAGCTCACCACACCCTATAATCCCCAACATAATGGAGTGGTAGAAAGGAAGAATAGATCCATCATGGAAGCAGTCAGAGTAATGATCCATGGTGAAGATCTACCTATGTGTTATTGGATGAATCGACAGTCCAAGCCACTGGGTCTAAAGTGTCGGTATCCTTGATTGGTGTGACATCCGAGTTCTTTTGGAAATCTTGGATATCGCAGGTCATGACTTTGGTTTCCTTTCCTCTTTTGTCCTGAATAGGATCATCTCATGAGGCAACTACAAGATTCGTGATAACACGCTCTTTATGGGCTCAAGCAGGCACCTCGGGCATGGTACTTGAGGATAGACAACTCACTACGAGAGATGGGATTCCATCGGAGTGAGGCGGACCACAACCTGTACTTCCTGTCAGGTGAGGTGCCCTCTCATACTGGTACTATGTGTAGATGATCTCATTTTTACAGGAGATTAGAGGCTGATTGACGACTGCAAGTCCAACCTTATAGTTGAGTTTGAGATGAAATACCTTGGGTTGATGCATTAGTTCCTAGGCTTGGAGGTTTGGCAGAGAGACGGGTGCTTTTTCATTGGACAGGGGAAGTATGCAGTGGAGATCTTGAAGAGATTCAGGATGGTGGATTGCAAGCCTATCTCCATACCTGTAGTTTCCAAAAGGAGGAAGATTGATGCATCGGGGTTAGAGGGATTAGATCCTACATTGTATAGCTAGCTTATCGAATCGCTCATGTATCAGGTCAACACATGACCATACATTAGCTTTGCAGTCAACTCTTTGAGCCAGTTCATGGTGGATCCTCGAAGAGTACATTGGACAACTGCAAAGCACGTGCTTCGCTACATTAGAGGTACGGTGGAGTATGGGTTGGTTTATGAGTGCAGGGGGAGTGTATAGTTAGCAAGCTTCACAGATGCTAACTGGGCAGGATGTGTAGAGGACCGGAAGAGCACTTTAGGTTGCTGCTTCAGCATTGGGTCAGGGGTTGTCTCTTGGTTCAGCGGAAAGCAAAAGTCAGTTGCATTGAGCTCGACAGAGGCTGAGTACATGGCAACCAGTTTGGCTGCTTGTGAGGGAATGTGGCCGAGGAAGTTGCTTTCAGGGTTGTTCAAGAGTGAGCTAGAGTCTATAGTAGTTCACTGTGACTATCAGAGTGGCATCAGGCTATCTGAAAATCCAGTGTTCCATGATCGGAGCAAACACATAGACATTTAGTACCACTTTCTGAGAGATTGTGTACAGAAATGAACCATTTGGTTGGAGTACATTCAGACAGATGAGCACGTGGCAGACATTTTCTCCAAGGCACTTTGTAGACACAGTGCTTTGAAGTTCAGAGACAAGTTGGGGTTGCTACCGAATCCCTTCCTCGTACTGTTGCACTATTCCTTGCAATTCCTACTGCTTTTTAACATATCCTTTATGTTAAAACGGTTAGTGGAAGCAGTGAAAGCACTTGATTTTTATGAAAATGGAGTGATTACTGATCACTAGATGGTTTGAAATGATCCAGATCATAAGTATAAAATAGGTTATGGAATCTATTATATTACAACAATACAGGGTAGGGGCTGCTTTTGAATTTCTTTTGAGAAGAAAAGTAGTATGAAGGAAAAGTATCTAACCTTGAGAAAGATATTCCCTCGATATCGATTGTTATATGAATATATTCTATAAAATGGATGAGAATATATCATGGAAATTTACCTTGAGAGCGAGTGTTAGAAAGTGGCAACAAAGAAGGCCTTCTAGCATTGCATGTCTCCTTGCATGCTAAGAAGACATTAAACAGGAACCCAATTGTATTTATGTGATTTTCCTAAATTTAGACTTAGGAAAATACATTAATTAATCTAATTTGAGTTTGACTTAATGGAATTACTTTTATAAAGTGAAAAGTGAAATAATTTAAGTGATGGCTAATCTAATCTTGGCCATTGATCTCACCGGAGGATCACATCCATTGATTCGTATTGAGGGTTAGGGTTTTCGCTTGGACTTTGAGTTAAAAGAAGATTTGGTTGAGAGGACACACACAGGAGAGATACAGACAAACGAAGAAGTCAGGCAGAGAAGTTTTGCAGAGAAGACGAAGGAGCACTCACCCAAAAGATTCACCAACAGATCAGGCAAAGAGTAGGGTTGTACATGAAATTTTTTAAACCCCAACCCGGTTTCAAGTTCAGATCACTGCATATGGTTTAATGCCCAACCCCAATATGCATGTACATTTAAAAATTAAAAATTTTCACTGAAAACTTAGAAACACTTGAGATTCTTTCAACTTTATAAACTTAGAAAATTTCTAACAGCCAAATTTTCAAATGCAGAAAATTAAATCAGCCACTCATGAAATTTTTATAGACTCGGATTTTTGACCAAAATGGTCCAGGAAAAAACCCCTAAGGGAAAACCTGTTCTGGAGAGAGATATTTTTATTCTTTCAGGCAAACTTTAAATAAAAATACAACAGTACTTATTTTCACCAAATGCTTGGTAAACGTGCCAATCAATCCTTGAATGGCCTGCTGAAATTTCAGAATTTATTCTTCTCGAACCATGTGCCAGAAAAACAGCCCAGCAAAAATTCTGCACACAGTTTGCCTCGAAAAACGTTTTGTACGGCCAATTCCGTACGGGCTGTACGGACAATTTTTTTTTTCGAAATTTTTGTTCTTCAGAAATCTGCAGAAATCACCTCGAAAAACGTGTTGAAAAAATCTGCCATCAAAACTGCAAATTCTGCCCTGGAAAACATCCTGTTTGCCTTGCTGAAATTGCTGAAATAAAAGAATGATTTTTCCTTGGTTTTTGTGCCTCTGAAACCTGCAGAATTCTCCTTCTCTCTCCTCTTTCTCTGGAAATGAAATCACTTCAAACCCTTGCCCTCTTCTTCTTCTTGCTCTCTCCTTTCTCAAAAATCTCTCTTGTGA
>LPNX010615308.1:486469-499241 GCA_001517045.1 Pseudotsuga menziesii
CTTATTAATCAACTTTTAATAAAGTGAAGACCCTTCTAATTAATCACTCACTTGACTTTATCATTAAATATGAACTTAGGATAAACCATGACTTAACTTTTAATAAAGCGACTTAAAAAATATAAAGTACTTCTCACTTTATTAATTTAAATGACTAGGGGTCACCTTTTAAAGTGTTCTTGTCCACCCCAAGGCAACACAAGGTGAACAACACTTCCTTGGTAACTTTTCAACAGTACATACTCACTCAGAGGAGGCCACACAACTCGGTAGAGGCAGTCGTATGGATTCCGTACAGCTGACGTCGAGACTGTACAGATCCATACATCTGACGCAGGAGGCCGTACAACTACACAGGGGCCATACCAAGTTTGTTGGGGTTGCTCAGTGAGTTGCAGAGGTTATATTCTCCAGGTTGGGTGAATTTATCTGCTGGATTGTAATTGTTTCATATCTATTTAATACAAATTTCATATCTGACTACTGCACCGGTTTTTCCATCTTGGGTTTTATCCTGGGGTTTCCATACCCAAAACACTGTGTCTATATTTGTGTGATTGTTGTTGATGTTTCTCAATATTTACTTTCCGCTGCAATACTAGTTAATGAAATTCATGTGCGGTTATCAATACAAATTAAATATACTATTTAGCCCTAGTTTGAATTTTAAAGGAAAATTTACAATGCAGTGTCCCGCAAAAAATTGAAAATCTCGGAATTTGGTTTTTCTTTCACCAAACGATGCGCCTCTCCTAGAGCGAAGTTTCCACAGCTCTTTTTTTGCTGAAGAGATGAGGGAAGGCCTTGGAAGGTCAAACCCTAGCTTCCGACAATGGCCTCTTCTAGAATTGCTTTAATACCATGTTAGTTTTTACAAGACTATAGCAGTATAACTTAATTGCAAATAAACAATAGGATCACTAGAGAAAGACAAAGAACAAAAAAAAAGAACACAAGAATTTATCCCGGGAAACCTAATTGGGAAAAACCCAACAAACCTTCATATAGAGATAATAGCAACTGAGAACATAGAGAAGAAGGAAGAGAGAGAGAATATCTCTCTAAGATACAACCCCATAAAACACTATACTTGACTGCAATAGCGCACCTTTCTATTGGAGCAACTCGCTGTAAGATGATGAAATAATGAGGAGGGGCACCTCCTATTTATACTGATTTTCCAAGTGAAAAATTACTAGGGCTGACTTGACAGTTTGATTGAGGCCGACTTATCTTGGGGAAACGCAAAATAATTTTATTTTTATTCTTTTTTTGTGTATTCTTTCCCCAAGGTTACGTTGATTATTTGTAGGGTTTACATGAGTGATTACATCAGTATAATCTTCCGTAGGAGGTACACGAAAATACAATACAAATACAATAAAAATAACTTCTGAAGTTGCACAAATTCCAACAGAGAGAACCCATCCTTGAAGATGGTCAAGAATGTGTGTATTGTAGCTTAGAGTTCTAATACTATGAAAGTGGATTGCTGCATTGAAGATGTTTTCCTGAGGTTGATGAGATGCTCTTGGAGCTCTATTATAGGAATTGTAGATGATAAAAGAAGGGAGAAATCTTCCTTGAATGTTAAGGTGAATGTATGTATCCTGTAGTCCTGCATGGAGTGCCTTATCTATCCATTATTGATTCTATTCGAGGCCCTCATATACTCTCCTTGAACCACCCTTCTCTGTGAATATTACAGTTTTAAAACTAAAACTCTTTTCTTTAGTCATCTCTACATGGCCCACACTCACTTTTTTTCCCCAAGCAAAATTTGCAACTTTTATTTGAGATGAAACTAGTTTCATGTTGAAAGATGTTGAAAGTGCATCTGGGGCCTGGGCACAGGTCGGAAAAGACCTTCAGCTGTCCAAAAAGTCCATAATTCTATGTCTTAAGATCATTTATTATTATTACACAAAATTGTCAAAAAATCCTATTGATAGGCTGCATCATTGTCAGGGAAATATGACTACAAAAGCTGCAATAAGATGCCTCACAAAGAAGGTTCTAAACAGCTGCAGTCAGGACTCAGAATCACAAGAGAAACCATAATATCAGCAACACACCAGGAACCTTGAATAGACAATTCAAAGATCAGCAAAGGTGATGCATAAGCTCCTTGGGGAGGGAGCCCCCATTCTGATCAACCATCTCTAGCTGCCCTTTTGGAATATGACCCCCCTGCTTTGAAAGCTGATCAGCTAGGTCATTCGGCTCTCCGAAATGTGTGAAAAAGAGATGATGAAGAAATTGTTCTTTGCAAGCTCCTCCTGATCCATTGCAGACTGCAGGTATGTATTAGTGAAAGCTGACTTGCCATTTATCCAATCTATGCAGACTCTAGAGTAACCGAACACTTGAAACCCGTCTGTCTTTTTCTGGACCAATCCTTAGCAGAG
Organism: Pseudotsuga menziesii; assembly: GCA_001517045.1. Taxonomy (NCBI): domain Eukaryota; kingdom Viridiplantae; phylum Streptophyta; class Pinopsida; order Pinales; family Pinaceae; genus Pseudotsuga; species Pseudotsuga menziesii. The sequence continues at coordinate 488,878 of LPNX010615308.1, forward strand.
CTGCTAGTGCCCTTAGCTCTGTCTAATTATTAGAACCATGCTCCAAGCCTAATTTGAAAACTAAGTCACCTGGTTCGAGTTCGTGTTCGAATTCAGAGACTGAAAAATGACACAAATTCGGCAATAAAAAATTTGGCCATAAAATTCGGCATGAAGTTCGATGGACTATAAAATTTGAAAATTAAAAAATATATAAATTTTTTAACTAAATATAATAATAAAAAGTTTTTGAAATAATCTAACTACTTATTATTATTAATTTGATTTTTTTTTATATAACATTATTTTAATAATACAAAGTTTCTGAAATAAGTTAACTTATTATTATTATTAATTAGATTTTTTATTTATATATCATTAACTTAGCAATACAGTTATTTATATTATATTTGATACCATCGTTTTAGTTTTAATATATGCTTTTTTTTAAATGAAGCGTGATGTTTTTCTTCAATTTTATAAAATATCGATATATTCAATAATCCGAGAAACTGAAGGCAGCCGTCTTGGACGTGGTGTGGCCCGTGTGATGTGGCAATCACCTGCTACTGTGCAGCGCTTGCTTGCTAGTGCCCACTCACACGACAACGGCCCTTGCCCTTGTATTTTGCAGCCTCGCACGACCCTCACGATGGCAGCCTCACATCCACAATTTCACGATAATTTCACGATAGGGTTCACCTGCGGGGCACCCAGATCCACAAAAAGCGATTTTACATTAGTCACGACCCTCACGATTGCGGCCTTGTTAATTTTTGTAACTCAGTAGGTCCTTCACCGTTTTTGTAATGTCTTGGTGGGGACATAGTTTTTGTATTTTCCTAAGTTCACTTTATATTATAAAAAGTGACTTTATATTAATAAAGTGAAAGTGACTTTATTAAATAATGTGAATGTAATAAATGACATTAAATGATTAAAGTGACATTTAATGTGCATTTAATAAAGACCCTTAGATCTAATCTAATCTTGACCCTTGAAATAAAGTTAGGGTTAGGGTTTTAGTTAGTTAGGGTTTCTAAAGGAGATTTCACTTATTTAATGGCTCTTTGGGAAAAGAATAATAGACACCCAAGGAAGACATCCAAGGAAGAGAAATTGTTCAGAGGGCACGTGGGAGAGAGGAAATACTCCACACGTGGGAGAGAGAGAAAGCATTTCAGAAGCAGAAGAGATCAGATTGCATTGCTAGGGCACAGAAATCGAGGAGAGAGTTTGCAGCACTGTTTTTTTTTCTTCTTCTGGGAAATCCGTACTGTACGGATCTGTACAGCAGGCTGTACAGTGAGGTACAGGTCGTACAACAGCAATAAAGATTGAATCCGTACAACTGCACAGTAATCGAGTATTGTACTTGCTGATTTGAGGGTTTGTGCACAGAAATCGAGGGGCTGCATCTTGGCACGGTTTTCAAGGTTATTTGCTGAAGAAGTAAGGCCGTACAGCAGGGCTGTACAACAGCATTTATTGCTGGTATTTATTTCTTGGCTGTTGCACATTTCTCAGTGTATTTTTCAGTATATTCTAGCATGTTATCTCTCCTGTAAATGTCTCTTCTCTCTCTCTAATTAAATTTCTCTTGGGTTTTACCTCACAAAGGTGAGGGTTTTGCCTTGGGCTTGGCCCTAAAATTCTCTGTGTTCTTATGGGTATTTGTGTCTTCAGCTAGATTCATTTGGGTGCATGCATGAGTATTTATGTTCAAGTTATCTGTAGATTTACATTTTCAGTCTGAAATAAATCATAACTCTGATGAACATAAATCTAGTTTGCATGTAAAGTGTTTGACTAAATATCACAATGAGATGTTGATGTTTTAGTCAGATTTCTAACATGGTATCAGAGCAAGGTTGCTGAAGATATTGTACATGTTGTGTAGAACATAGAAGAGAGGGTCTTGCAGGTGGTGTTCAGTCCAAGCATCATGGCAGCAGCAGGATTGAGGTTCGAGGACAGACTGGATGGAGCCAGTAACTTCAGCCCATGGAAAAAAAGAATCACGATATTATTCAAAGAGCAGGCGTTATGGGATATTGTGGGAGCTACTGCTACTATTGTAGTTCCCACAGATGCTGTACAGAAAGCTGAGTTTGAGAGAAGGGACATCAAAGCTCAGAAGATTCTCTTTGATTCTATCAAGGAACATGTGATTCCATTTATTTCTGGTAAGAAGTATGTTTTTAACATGTGGGCTTCCTTGTGTACCTTATATCAGAGCAAGAACCAGAACCGGAAGATGGTTCTTAGAGAGAAGCTGAGAAATACCACGATGATGGAGACTGATACAATGACTACTTATCTCACCAAGATTACTCAGGTCAGAGATGAACTAGGTGCAGCCGGTGAGAAAGTAGAGGATGAAGAGCTTGTGAGACATGCTCTTAACGGGTTCTCCACTAAATGGCATACCTTTGTAAAAGGGGTGGTGGCTAGAGATAAGCTACCAGACTGGACAAGGTTGTGGGATGACTTTGTCCAAGAAGAATCAAGAGAGGGGATTCTTCAGAACCCTCAGAGTGGAGAGGAAAATGTAGCTTTTGTTGTTGCTGGGAAAGGGAAGAAGAAGGACCTCAGTAAGGTTCGGTGTTTTGCTTGTAACACTTTTGGTCACTATGCATTTCAGTGTCCAAACACTGAGAAGAGGAAGAGCAAGGGTTCAGTGTCAGAATCGGCTGCTGTAGCAGATTTTGCAAAGACTTTTGAGGAAGATTTTGCACTTATTTCTATAGCATCCAGTATTGACAGCTGCAGAGAGATTCTTGATCATGAATGGATCATTGACAGTGGTGCAACAAAGCACATGACTAACACTCGGAGCAAGTTCATGAGTGTCACAGAGATAGGTCCGGGTCACTTTGTTCAGCAAGGAGACACAGTTCGAGCAGTAAAGGGAATCAGTTCAGTCCGATTCAGTTTATTCGATGGAGAAACCCTAGTCTTGCATGGGGTTTTGTATGTACCAGAACTGAGATCCAGTTTGATCTCAGTCTCAGCTCTGGAGAGCATGGGCTTCGGAGTACTGTTCAAGAGGGAGCATGTATTCCTGATTCCTGGTGGAGATGTGGATGTCACCATTTTGCTTGGTTGCCAGAAAGAGAGTTTATATACATTAAAAGGAGCTAATGTATATCCGTGTTCTGGATGGCTTTCAGGGTCCGGAACAAATCGGGAAACTGCAGTGGCGCCTATTATTCAGTTTCCTGAGAACAGTGGTTCTCTTGTGAGTACTGGTAGAAGACTCAACCAGTACGAGGGATTGGAGCAGGAGGATGCTGAAGAAGATGCAGATTCTTACGAAGCATTCAGAGAATGGTCTACAGGTCACAGATCCAGATTCAGGAGCAAGAGGGAGTTCCAACAGATGAAAGAGGAAAGTGACATAGATCCTGTTTTGAAGGACCTTCCTCGTTAAGAGGGAGTGTTAATTTTTGTAACTCAGTAGGTCCTTCACCGTTTTTGTAATGTCTTGGTGGGGACATAGTTTTTGTATTTTCCTAAGTTCACTTTATATTATAAAAAGTGACTTTATATTAATAAAGTGAAAGTGACTTTATTAAATAATGTGAATGTAATAAATGACTTTAAATGATTAAAGTGACATTTAATAAAGACCCTTAGATCTAATCTAATCTTGACCCTTGAAATAAAGTTAGGGTTAGGGTTTTAGTTAGTTAGGGTTTCTAAAGGAGATTTCACTTATTTAATGGCTCTTTGGGAAAAGAACAATAGACACCCAAGGAAGACATCCAAGGAAGAGAAATTGTTCAGAGGGCACGTGGGAGAGAGGAAATACTCCACACGTGGGAGAGAGAGAAAGCATTTCAGAAGAGGAAGAGATCAGATTGCATTGCTAGGGCACAGAAATCGAGGAGAGAGTTTGCAGCACTGTTTTTTTTCTGGGAAATCCGTACTGTACGGATCAGTACAGCAGGCTGTACAGTGAGGTACAGGCCGTACAACAACAATAAAGATTGAATCCGTACAGCTGCACAGTAATCGAGTATTGTACTTGCTGATTTGAGGGTTTGTGCACAGAAATCGAGGGGCTGCATCTTGGCACGGTTTTCAAGGTTATTTGCTAAAGAAGTAAGGCCGTACAACAGCATTTATTGCTGGTATTTATTTCCTGGCTGTTGCACATTTCTCAGTGTATTTTTCAGTATATTCTAGCATGTTATCTCTCCTGTAAATGTCTCTTCTCTCTCTCTCTAATTAAATTTCTCTTGGGTTTTACCTCACAGAGGTGAGGGTTTTGCCCTGGGCTTGGCCCTAAAATTCTCCGTGTTCTTATGGGTATTTGTGTCTTCAACTAGATTCATTTGGGTGCATGAATGAGTATTTATGTTCAAGTTATCTGTAGATTTACAGTTTCAATCTGAAATAAATCATAACTCTGATGAACATAAATCTAGTTTGCATGTAAAGTGTTTGACTAAATATCACAATGAGATGTTGATGTTTTAGTCAGATTTCTAACAGGCCTCACACCCACGATTTCTCAGTAGGGTTCACCTGCGGGGCGCCCAAATCTCCAAAAAAACGATTTTACATTCGTCTCATTTCCTGTTTCCCCTTCGCACGGCCGTCTTCTGGTCATGCCTTGAAAATCGACGATTTTCAACTAACAAAAACGTCTGTCCATAAAATTTGGCGATTTTCGATTTTGAAAGCTAAAAAACGCCGAACCCAGTGATTGAGCCCACACACTAGAGGGTTGCCTTGGCTGGCACCATTGAAGAAGCCCCTAGGTGTGCTTTTATTAACTTCAAGAGGGCCTACCTGTCTCACAGATTTGGGGTTAGGAAAGACTTTCAAATCCTCATATACAAATATGATTGTGGATAAGTGGATAACTTCTAATTAAATTGCATTCCCAGCAAACCAAATACCTCAAGCAGCAATCACTTATTCCAAAGAGGATGTCGGATCCATTTGGTTTGCACACAAATTAGAAGTATTGCAAATATCTCCAATTTCTCTCAAGTTTTTCATGTTGCAGATTTGACTGATATTTTCATAATTCTTCAAGTTATTCTTGCCTAAATTTTCCAATAATTCCGAATATTTTGCCCGATATTTCCAACAAGTTACTTTCCAGACCCTCGGCGATTTATTCCCCAAAACGATATTTGCAAGATTGCAAATTAGAAAGTTGAGAAGCATTTAGTGGTTTACCCTTGGTGATATATTCCCCAAAACGATATTTGCAACATTGCAAATTAGAAAGGTGAAGAAGCATTTAGTTCTTTATTAATATGTTTTATTCAAAATAGTTTTAGTAAAGTTAACTCATTCCCTTGTTAAAGGTTTTAACTGATCCATATTTGCTGGATCAAACAATGAGTTCAAATTCTGATGTAGCATATCAGATTCTGATTTAGCATAAGCTTTGATGTACTTTGAGTGAGGTTGTTCCAGTATGTTGAGATATAGTAATGCTTATCCAATTATGACCGTTTAGTGTGTTGTTGAGCCCTACATACTCATATTTACTGCTATACGACCTGGATTCAGGCTCCCCTTTATTTCTGACCTAGAAATGAAACAACTGGGAAATGCCACATAAATGCTTCTCAATTGTTCCTGTATGGATATAATGTGCATGCACACATGAATGTTTATGGGGAATTTATTGGCTGTTTTATTGTGTAGAAGGTGAATTTCTAACCGACACAATTGGTTTTAACTACCACCATCCTCTGCTGTGGGGAAGCACTCCCCCCTCCCTCACTCCCGCTCCCGAGGCACTCCCTACCTTTCCTATACTAAAAGCTCCTATACTAGGTTGATCATTTGATGACAATGTTATGTTACCTCCCTTCTTTGCCAAGCTCCTATAAAAGCGGTTATGGTTGAACATTTGATGGCAATGGTATAAGCAGTGTTTTTTAAACTTGGGTGACTCAGATGAGTCGACCTTGAGCCGAGTTGAGTTAGGTTGTAACTCGTGTTGGGTGACCGGTTTGGTACCTAACCAGCCAAATTGCCCAAGTTACGATCTGACTCGGTCGAGTTTTTCTTCAGCTGGCGTGAGCGGGTTCAGACTTTGTGTGATGTGGAGTAAGAATAACATGAGGGTTCTGTGGTCCTGTGGATTGTGAATCTATGGAGTCATGGTCTCGTCACCTATGGACTGTGAGTTTGTGAGAGTTGGGGGATTCCATAAGAGAGAGATACCACCCGAGAAAGGGATGTATATACTCATAAGAGAGTTGCTTGTTTGGGTTATCTTCTTGCAATGCTATCTGAACAAGCATATACCCCTGAGGGAGTATATGCGGGTTATCTTCTTGCGAGGTTGTACACAATGGAGGAGTGCTCGAAAAAAAATTGGGTAATATTTAGGTTTTGAAACTCTAGTTAATAACTTAATAATAGTTTATAATTTTTAAATATCAAAGTTTATGATTTATATATGAGCATACTTTGGGTATTTTGGCTCTAATGTTTTGGAATTAGAGATTAAAATCTTTCAAATATTATTTTCTATGTTGCACGGGGACCTGTACCCCCTAAAATTTCACCCGTTCCCTGCGTTCCCACGTTCCAGGGACTTTGGAACTCCTCGGAAACGTCCCCAAATGGTCGGGGACTCCATTGGGGACTCGGGGACTTTTTCTCCATACCCTAAACGTACCCCCAAAAATAGGGGACTTTATGCGGACGTCCCCGAAGTCCCTAGATCAATCGGGGACTCCCACGCGTCCCCTTTCATGTACATTAAAAAAAAAGATAAAAAAAAATTAATTAAAATTTAAAAATTTAAAAACTTAAAACCCTACCCTTCATTTATGCTTAGATAGACTCTTCCTTTTGCATATGAATTTCAAGTTTTAAACTTTAAAGACTAAAATATTTATGTGATTACATTTGTAGACTTTAGTCTTTTATGTTTCATTAATGATCCATCATTCTTAACTTTTAAATTGAAATTGAAATTTTTATGTGTTTGAATTTTTCAGTTTTTTTATAAAGTTTACATGGAAGATATTTTAATTTCATGCTGCAATCATGTTCTGATTTTTCATTTTTTTGACTCATTTATCTCAATCAAAGGCTGAAAACATGTATGCTTTGATGTTTCAATGTTTCATTGTTTTATGATAAAAATTCATGGAAGCTATTTTAATATTCTGCTGCAAAGATTTTTTATTTTATGATTTATCTCAATGTAAATAATTTTTATTTTTAATTATACATATAATAATTTATATATATTATTTTTAAATTTTATATTATATAATTGCCGTCCCCAACCTACCGTCCCCTAAAAAATTGGGGGTGTGCTCTAGCCGTCCTGGAAACTCGTCCCCGCGTCCCCTACGGCCCCCCATCCCCGAGATCAGTGCAACATAGATTATTTTTCTTTAAAATTTAAATATTTTGTGTTTTTTAGAAACCCAAGTCATTAAATTCAAATCGGGCCGAGTCATTACCGATTCTGAGTCCGAGTCAGAGTTGACCCTTGAATGATTCCGAGTTTGAGTTCGAGTTTGAGACCCAAGTTTTAAAACTTTGCTTATAAGTTATAACTACTAGATGATCGATGTTATATGGTTTAATCCATGTTTTCTATAGTTAATTCAACATCCTACATTTTTTTATATATAAATCCATCAAAATATATTAAAATATATACTAAATAAAAAACGCTCCCAAACAGGAGCTTTTGAAAATTTCGCTTTTCGCTCCCGCTTCCCTCTCCCAATAGCCTTGCCACCACCCAAAGAAGTATTGTGAGAACCACCAAAAAGTATACAATAGAAGAAGGAAAATAAAAAAGCAAGATAAAATATGGAAAGAACAACAGATAAACACAGATATACCCTTTATGAAAGAACATATTATTTTATTATTGGTGAATATATAAATAATATATAATAAATATATGTTGTTTCTAGTTTCCCTGTTTTAGATGTCATAATGCCATTACCATTGATTAGCGTATTTCTTTCTTTTATTTGTTACAGAGTTCTCAACATGGAGTTGCTCATGCTCGTGCAGCCCTGATTTACATGATTCTAGCTTTGTCTGGGCATATGGATGACCTTCTTGCAAAGTTCAAGGTGTGCCTATATCTTTCATATGATTATATGTTGATTCCTCTACCCCCACATATTATACTAGCTTTCATATGATTATGCGTTGACCACATGGATCTTTGACATGTAAGAATGGTGAAATATCTCCTATCTTTTCAACTTGGCAGGAAGTAAAGCACATCCTACTTTTTCTTATTGAAATGCTAGAGCCCTTTTTGGTGCCAGCAATCAGAACAGTGAAGAATACTATTGCCTTTGGAGATGTCTCTGCTGTTTTCCTGGAGAAGCAGCAGCAGGCTTGTGTTCTAGCCCTGGATCTTCTTCGTACTGCAGTGCAAAAGCCTGCTGTCCTTCCAGCTCTGGAGATTGAATGGAGACGAGGGAATGTAGCACCAAGGTATTCGATTGAAAGCTTTTAGGGTTTGTGTTTTAAGGTTCCATTTTGATAAATTATAACTGGAGGAATTAACATTGGTGATTGTCTGCTTGTTTTTGATGGGGCATTTTATGCTAACTCCAAAATTAGAATGTTTTAGCTGGTCTAATAATTGAACACTTGGGTTTTCAAATTTGATCATGCAGTGTGCTTCTCTCCATTTTGGCCCCTCATGTACCTTTACCTCCTGGAATTGATCTTCGCAAGAGTTCGATAAGTAAAGGTCCAGAGAATGAAGCATCATCCCTCTCGCCTGTTTCATCTGATCAGCATCCGACAATAATAGGTAAATTAAATGCCGTGGAGGAAGATGGTGATGGCAAGTTTGAAATGGTAGATGGGAATTCAAAGACTGATGCGACTGAAGATGGAAGTCTTCTTTTTGCTCCTGCTGACTTGAGAAACATAACACTTCGGAACTTCTCAACTCTTTTTGAGGGAAACCTTCCGGACACTCAGAGCTTTGGTCATATCAATTTAAAGGTTGATGGAAAGCAGCTAAAGGGAAAAGATAGTAGGTCAAGGACTAAGTTAATGCTAGATGTTGCATGTGCAGATGAAAATTTTGACTTGCAAACAGAGTATTTACAACTTGTGAATTATCAAGAACGTGAGCTAAGAGCCTCGGAGTTTAGCCATTTTGCAGAGGAATTGCATGCACAGTCTGAAATGAACTTGGAGAGTCATGAAGCTGCAATTGATGCACTTCTTTTAGCAGCAGAATGCCACCTCAGTCCATATTTCATGATGACCTCCAGTGATAGTGAACATCATATCAACAAAAATGCTAGTAAAAACTCTAAATCTTCTCATATGGGTAGGATGATGGTCGATGAGCCATTTTTAAGTAATAGAAAGTCAGAAGTACAAATGATAGGTAATCTTGAAGAAAAGAGAGACAGGACTGTAATTGACATTCTTATGCAAGCAGCAGAATGGGACAACAAAATGAAGTCTATTATTTTAAATGAGAGGTCATATGACGAGAAAGCAGGAAGTTGTGATTTTGAAGAAAGGCCAAATGGTTTTAGAATTTTTGTTGATGATGCACAGTCTGCAGATGCTGTTACACTGGTACGCCAGCATCAGGGTCTTCTATGTGTTTTTCTGATTCGGCAGTTACAAAGGGAACAGCACAACATGTACGAAGTTCTTCTACATGGTCTTCTTTTTTTCCTTTATTCGGCTACTGAGTTGTCTTGTCCTCCAGAGAACGTTGTTGATGTGATTTTGCAGGCTGCGGAGCGTCTCAATACATTGCTTTTCTCTCTTCATTATCGGCAAAAGGAGATTAGTCATCCAATAGAACCTGGAAAAATACATGGACTTAGGCGGCAATGGACGCTTCTTCAAAGGATAGTTTATGCAGCCAGTGGTAGTGGCATCATGGATGAGGATGATGAGTATGGTAGGAAAGAGGGCTTCCAGTATAGGAATCTGATTCCTCCCTCTTCATGGATGGATAGAATATCAAAATTTTCTACCTCATCATTTCCTTTGGTTAGATACATAGGTTGGATGGCATTGGCTCGCTATTCAAAGGAACACCAAAAGAGAGGGCTCCTTCTCTCCCAAGATATGCAACAAATGACGAGCTTACTGTTTATTTTCTCAGATGAACTCACATCTGTCAAAACATTTAAAGGGAAAGGGAATGAAGAATTACAAGAAGCTTCCCTTTTGGAATTCGACAGACGTAAATCTGAGAAACCTATTAAGAAAAGTGATCATTTAGATCAAGTGGATAGTGATGGCTTTGTCCAAGCTCTTTACCCTGAACTTGACATGATCTTTCCAAACTTAAGAAATCAATTTTTCACATATGCAGAAGTTATGCTGGAGGCTGTCTGCTCCCATTTAAAAGCAGTCCCACCTAGTTCTATTCC
>LPNX010615308.1:499618-551501 GCA_001517045.1 Pseudotsuga menziesii
CAAGGTGCACTGTTAATTTTTCTCGCTGGATATCTGCTTTCTGACTTGTCTATTGCGAGGAGGATGCAACTTCTGCAATCACTATTATGTTGGGCTAATTTTACTAGCTTCCAGGCAACAACAACTTACTATAACTATCTTTGTGCATTTCAGAAGGTCTTTGTTGGCTGTAACTTCCTGGCCCAAGACACTTTAAGAGAACTAGGTGTTCTATCCATGAATGAACATCCTTCAAGTTTTAAGAAATATTCATCTACATTTGTTTGCAGTGACCAGTCAGTAATGTGGCAAATTTCTGAGAGAGATGAGCAAAAATTTGATCAATGTGAAGTTGATAGACAAGAAGACAGATGCCAGCTAGGAGATTATTCACAGATCAGGGATCATGCCAATGGAGCTGAAGATGGGATTAATGGACATGGCGCTAACAGAGGTGTCAGTAGTACTTTAAAGTACTTTTCATGTATTTCTGATATGGAAGAATTCACCAAGGATTTGCAGGCACTGATTTTTACACAAAGTCCAACACTCGAGCTTTGCTGGAAATTTCATCCTCAAATGGTATCTAAATTGTCTCAAACAGCAGCAGCCTGTTTGCTTTACTCGGGATCCATGGTGTGCAGATACCAGTTTCTTTATTCAAGCAAAGTGGCTACAAGAGATGAAGCTAATTTGTTTGTCTCTGAAAGTGAGCAAAACTCAAATGTTTGGCAACATTCTCTTGAAGGTCTTGCTCAGGCTGTTTTGACCTTAGAACAGAACCATTGTTGGCAAGTGGCTGCTGTGATGCTTGACTATCTTTTGTCTTTGCCACCTTCATTTAGTTTGGATGCTATATTGAGCTCTATCTGTTCTGCACTTAAGTATTTTTGCTGCCACGCACCAAGAATTACATGGCGTTTGCAGACAGGAAAATGGTTATTGAAGTTGTTTGAAAGGGAATCTTTGGATTTTTCAAGTTCTGCATCTTCTTCTTTGGTTGAGTTGTTTTGTACGATGCTTGAGCATTCTGAACCAGAGCAAAGATGTATTGCCCTTCAGCATCTAGGTAGAGTTGTTGAACATGAGGAACTTGGCAGGTTTACAGGTTTATCCATATCAGGGATTTCAAGTACAAATGTTAATGTGGGAATGGCTGTCAAAAAAGTAAGTCAGCGTGGTCTTGTTTCCACCCTGGTTGCCAACACATGGGACAGAATAGCATCTTTAGCAGCTTGTGATCCATCAATGACCTTAAGAAAGGAAGCAATGGAATTGTTATCAAGATTCATACCATTTGCTGAACATCATCAGTTGTACTCATTTTTTAGTTCTATTGATGCTATACTACCAGCTATATCTTCCAATTCAATGAGAGATGGACCACTTACAGGGCTTGCCTTATCTCTTCTTGCCCATGCTTGCCTCTATTCTCCAGTGGAGGATATTGATATTATACCTCCAAGTGTATGGAACAATGTGGAGCACTTGGCAATGTCTAAGAAAGGTACTATTCTCTCCACTGCTTCTAAACCAAATATGTTGCCATAATTTTGTTCATGCTTATAATTGGAAAACTATATCAAGAATTTAAATTTAGAATATTATAAAGCACAGCATCAGAGATTAGGTTTGGGGAGGCGTGAAGGCAGAGATGGGTGTGAAGGAGGAACTATATCGGGTAAAATTTGAGGGGATGTTATGACAATTGCTTGATATGGCATCAATTGTGCATACATATACTTGTATCCATGGTAGAGATGCGCATGGAAAATTTTAGGGGCTAAAATTTTCCCTTGGGCTAATTTTCCATGTATTTTTCCAAAAACAGGTTCGCCAACTTCCATTTTCTTCTAAGATAATTTGCCCAAATTCTGTTGAATAAAATCCTTAGAAATTTGAATATTTTTACAAAAATATCGTCAAACAGTTAATGGTTTGCATTGTAAGAATTACCAAGATTCGCCAAGGTTTCTACACTTCAAGACAGTTATTAATATGGAACCTTCCCTGCTCAGATGTTCTGTGTCCAGAGCAGAAATGATTGTCATGACAGCTTGTAGAGAGTTCAGTTGGGGAGGTTATAAGCTTAACATTTTTCTCTTATCTGATATGAAATTTATGCCAGGAGGTGCATTCAGACAGGCAGAGCAAGCTGTTTGTCGGGCTTTATTGCAGCTCAAGGAGCACACAGATGAAGCCAAGGAGGTTTGTTGTGTCTCAGTCTTATTTTTATAAGATATAAAATTTTGATGAAACACTGGGATTGTTGGATATTCATGTCTAAGGCATATGCATGATTGTTTCCTTGTACACCTATTTTCCCTCCTAACTTTATGTTTTCTGATATGAAGGTTCTTAAGGAAGCATTGATGAGGAGATCAGAAGGTGTACAACTGAATCCAGATCTTGCAGATGTCCGTGAATCAGTCCTTCAGGTTTGTTCTTTTTGCTGATTTTTATAACTTGCAGTTTCTAGAGTGCCTTGTGTGGATTGCCACTTGAAGACCATAGTTGCACTGATCATCCTCCCCCACTAAAGTATCGGTATCAGATCTTTAGTGGGCTAGGCCTTAGGCGCTAAAGATATATTAAAGAATAAGATACTTTGAACTTTGAAACTGAAGTTCGACATTTTGTTGCTTGAAGTTGAACATATAAAATATAAACATACTGGCTCTTGTGTTATGAACATAAATAACATGAATATACATAAGATGCTATCAATAATAAATAATAATAAAAATAATTAATTAATGAAGAGACATAATGAAAAGATGTCTTATTGAAAATACATGACTATTAATGAAAGGGCACTCTGTCTAGATATATATACCATGACCTTTGTTGTAATCTATCATCTCATTCATTCTTATACATTTACTCAATTTATTATTATTTTAAATGGATTACTTTATATTCCAAATATTTTGGATACTTTATGTGTGAATGAACTTTGTTCGTCTCATTTGGTATCATAGCAAGTGCTGGTCTGGATTTTTGGCCATATCTTTTAAAGACTTTGTCTGATATGACATTTTGCCACATTAAAAAAAACGGAGTTTCTCTGATTTTTTTTTTGAAGATCCTTGACCAATATAGACCTTTGGCCATTTCAAAATACATGAAGAATAAAAGAGGTTGGAGAAGACCACTCTCCACTGAAATAAGAAAAACAATTCCTGTAATATTTATCTAGTCAGAGTGCCCCTTCATAATAGTCATGTCTTCTTGATAAGACAAATCTTTTCATTGTCTCTTCATTAATTATTATTATTATTATTATTCAGGCTATTTATGTTCATAATAAGAGTAAAGAGTAAATACGTAAAGCGCTTTCATCAATATGCTTAGAGGACAAAGCAGTTGAGGACAATGTTATGAACATAAATGGCATGCATATACATAAGATAATATAAATAATAAATATTAATAATAACAATTAATTAATGAAGAGACATAATGAAAATATTTGTCTTGTCGAAAATACATGACTATTAATGAAAGGGAACTCCGTCTAGATATATATAACAAGCCCTTAGTTGTAATCTATCATCTCATTCATTCTTATACATTTACTCAGTATATTATTATTTTAAATGGATTACTTTATATTCCAAATATTTTTGGATAATTTATTTGTGAATGAACTTTGTTTGTCTCATCTTGCCATCTTGGCACTTGTTTAAATTCCTATTCATAGATTTCCTTATGTTTCTGAACTTTGGTACTTGTTTCTTGTTATGTAGTGGATACAATGTTAAAATTATGAAATGAAGTGTATGATAAGGATAAGGATAATTTTATTAATGTCCACTAATGACCACAAAGTAGGTCAACGGGACTGTCGGTTACAATGATATGTTATGCTTGTGGGAGGATCAACCGATCTCCTGTAAAGAAAATACAATACAATAAAAACAATACAAGTGAAATGGAGAGAAGAGAGAAGTAAAGATGTGTAAGGCGAGCTAGTCCGTAGCATGGGAGAGCACTTGCTCCAGTTCCAACCCTGTAACCCTGCGCAGGGGCGAAGGAGCCCAGGTGGTCAAGATCCAGGAGCCAGAGTAATCAAGGATCTGGTACTCCTAACATCCGAGGCTGAATGAGGAGAACTGCGGGAACTGCAGAAGTGTTTGCTGCCCTGATCCGTAACTGGTAGGTACGAGGCGCCCTTTGGAACGATGTTGGCGGAGTCTGTAGGGTCTCGAGCGTCTCACGAAGGGGGGTTTGGTACGGAGCTGCTGCTGAGATCTCGTAGCTCGGAAGCCTCCAGCCCATACTGATCTGGGATCTGGGTCGATGTCAAGGTCAGTAGATCTCTTGGTGCCTCTGGAAGATGGTAGCCTGCTGAAGAATGCTGTGATCTGCTGTGTGGTGTCTGATTTGGTGGGAGGCTGGAGGAGCTGTGCTCGAAATCTGAGGGCCTCCTGGATATAGAGCACTAGACATCTCTGATCGGTGTACCTGAAGAAAGTGGCTAAAGTTTGGAGGCCCCTGAACAAACAGTAGAAGCGTCCTCTGATTTCATAGTAGACATGACATCTGAAGATAAAATGTGGCTCGGTTTCCACTTCCTGGAGGTGACACAGTTGGCAGATCCTCTCTGATCTATCTATCTGATGGTTTGATTCAACTCGGAGTCTATGAGAGCCTACTCTGAATTGTCCGAGAGGGATCCGAAGAGCGTGCATCCAATGACGAAACGTATACTGGGGCCGCACAATGAGCCCGAATCTGAACTCCAAGAAGTGCTCAACATAAAATGCCATTTTTGGGCGCAATTCTCCTGGAGGATTAATCCAAGCAACATGTATGAACTGCTTGTAGATATCGTCCTTGATGATCTTGTTTAACTCTTGTCTGGTAGGCAGAAGATCTCCAAGAGCATCCAGAGAGCACTGGAACGAGGGAAGATGATCTAACTGGATCCCTACTGAGGCAAGAAGGCTCGAGACCCCTGTGAGCCAACATTTGGTCCTGCCTGGTTGGGAAGCGCTGGCTATAGTTTGAGCAAAACAATAAGCTAAAAAAGGGTACGTGTCCCGGCCTTTGGTTGAGTTGGCTAACCCTCGGATCCGATGCAGGAAGGAAACTAGTCTGAAAACTATCTAGAGGTGGAAGGGCTGGGCTCCAAACTCAGCGAGGATAATGTGCTGTGGTACTGTCTGTTTACATCTGATGATACGTTGGAGAAGAAGGATTTGGACTCTTTCGGCCGATGCCCAATCTGATTCAAGTAAGGAGGATCCCCAGATCTCTGATCCATAAAGAACGATAGGATGGATCAAGGTGTTTACTATTGTGATATATTTTTTCAAGGAAAAACTCCCAGGATCTTCCCTCTTTTTTGGTATATCCCTGATGGCGGTTCAACCACCAGCCACAGTAGCAGCGGCTAACCCGGTGGGTCTTTGCTGGATTAGAATTGGAGACCTCATGGAAAACTTGGCCTTGAAATAGTTTGTTCGAATTGATTCAAACAACTGATTAGGATCTTCTATTGTAATATATATAGTGTTCCATGGGAACATGTCCCCTGGGCGTGCTCCCCTCGTTTTTCACGCCCTGGGGGCTTAGGGACTCCTTGGGAAATGTTTCTCTTGCCCCTTTTTTTGGTAACTCAGGAAAACACATAAGGAATGCCCCGGAGAGGGGGGGGGGGCATTTTAGCTCCCCCTCACGAAAAGAGGGACGCCTAGATGCCCCCATGCGAATTTCAAATTTTTTTGTTTCATAACTTAAAGAAACAATAAAAAAACAAAAGAAATGATCTAATAAACCTAAAAGCTACCGCGCCGAAAATCCCAACCCATCCCTTATTTTTACATTTGAAACATTTCTTATGCAAACGGGATTTCTTTGGAGATAAGCAACCGACAACAAAGAAGAGACGATTGATTTGCCAAAGAGAAGGAGCGATTTGGCAAGGGAGGAGCGATTTCATTGCTTGAAGCCTAGAGCAGGGGGTTTGAAGGCTAGTATCTGGTTCATGGTTTGGTTGGTCTGCAATTGGTCACTCGTGATAGTGATTTTGACTCAGATAGTGACACTCCCATTGGTGGTCCCGATGGCTTCACGTAGCAGATGCATGAAGAGGACCAATCCAAGGAACCATCTCCTTGATGCTTTCAACTTTCTTTTCGCTCTTATAATTTTTAGTGTTCATTGCATATTGTTAGTTTTCTTTAACTTTTGACTCTATAACTAGATACTATCATCGATGACATCAGACTGAGTCTTTGACGCTTTAAATTTGAAGGTGTTTAAGATTTTAAGTTAATGTGACATGTCTATGATTTGATTTTATGATTTTAATATTTTAAATTTTTATCTACTGTTTATGCCTATGATTCAAAGTTATAATGGAAGATGTGCATGTATTATAAATTTAGAAATTATCAATGTGAAATTCAAACACCTAAATTATAAATGATTCATGAATCAATGATGAATTGACAACCATGTTTACAATCATGAGTTTACTATTTACTTTTAAGTTTTAGTATGTAAATGGTGATGAGACGAGAAATTTATATGTTAATATGTTGGGGTTTATATAAATTATATATTTTTAATAATTTTAAAGACCTCGACATTCTTTTGTCCCCAAAATTTTCCTAAAATTTGGGGGTGGTCTCCACATGTCCCCAATGTACGTTTCCCTGCTTCTGCGTCTTGGGAATTTTTTTTTATATTCATATGTAATATGGATATGCATGTTTCAGTCTTGTTGGACTGTCCAAAAAATGAATCGTACTGGAAGCAAAAAATCCCCATCAGTCCTATCCATTGTCCATAACCTAAACCAATGTTTTAAAACTCGGACTCAGAATCGGAATCGGCTGAGGGTCAACTCGGACTCGGCAATGACTCGGGTGGTTTGATTTTAATGACTCGGTTTATTAAAAAACATATAAAATATTTAAATTTTAACGAAAAATATATATTTTAAAGATTATAATCCATCATTCCAAAGCATTAGAGACAAAACATCCAAAGTATGATCATATATATACCATATAAGGGTGAACATATCAAAATTGCACGAAGGGTACTGTGCCAATGTGCAAGGCTGGAAGCAGCAAATACATAATACATATATGAAAATTTGAACAAAATGAAAATACATAATCAAAGATGCCTAAATGGCATGCAATGTATATGATGTAGAATCCAGATCGTAGTACGTAGTATCATATACCAATAAAGCACCCATAGCCCCCCGATAGTATGTACTTGTAATGGCTTTGTACCTGCTCTTACAAATCAAAATAAGACAAACAAGTGAGTACTGTGTATGGGATTGCTTCTGCTCTTCTGCAAGAATATTAATAATCAATGTGGGTATTCTCATAGTATTCCTAGAATCGCAAAAGGATAACCCAACAATATGATCTGTGCTACTCTACCATGATACTTGCAACAGTGGGGAGAGAAACCTCAGACATATAAGGATACTTCAATGGAAAACTTCTAAATTAGCCAGTTCCTAGAAAAGATACCACTGGTTTTTGAAAGGATACAATGCAGATTATGATAGTTTATAAGTAAATGCAGAGAAAAAAACAACAGACAGAAGTGCATAAAATACCAAAAAACAAAACTATTAACAACTGAAATTATCAATGAACTGAGGTCATAGATCATATGTACCAAATACATAGGAGGTGACAGCCTTTGCGATACTCGGAGGGAGTTCTCAGTACTACATACAACCCCCCCAACTGAAAATATACGAAAGGGAAATGATCACGATTTGCAAAAGGGAATGCCACCGTGACTCGTGAGTGAGCTTCAAGTTCCAAGTTCCACCGTGGTCCCTGAGTGAGCTTCAACTTTGAAGCCTTCAACCCGAGCTCCAGAGAACCATCGATGATTGGCCAGCCTCCAATTTCCACCGTGAGCAGTGTTGCAGTAGCACTGGTGACTCGTGAACAGAGCTTCAAACCGAACCGTGAGCAATGAGCATCCACGTGATAAGAAGAAGTTGACGGCATGCAGTAGGTAAGTAGTGTTAGGTTAGGCATTAATTTTTAATTTAAAAAAAAATTGAAATCTAGAAAAAATCGGCGAGTTGGCCTTTGACTCGGCCGAGTTGACCGGTTCGGTACTGAACCGGCCACTTGAGCCGGTTTGACTCGATGAGGGTTTGACTCGAGTGACTCGGGCCGAGTCCGAGCCGGCTCGGTCGAGTTTAAAAACACTGACCTAAACTATACATTGCTTTATAATAATTTCCAACCTTTCTTCCTTGTAGTAACCCAAACTTAAGTCACAAAATTTGCCGTGTCTCATGTTTGGAGTCCGAATTTCCTCGAATCTTAAAATCTGTTTGAATTGGCTTTAAATTCTTCTGGAATTCGACTTGACTTGTAGAGGAGGCCACCATAACTGCAGAGTGAAATACAATCGTCCAACGTGTAGATGAACTTTGTGTAATAGGCCCATTCATATCCAAATCTCCTTTCTCTGTAATGATTAAAATCCATTTTTTGTTTGTATTTGGGAGGTGGTTCCAAGAGCCGACCACAAATGTAAACAATTTCGTGCTAAGCATCAATGGAGGGCCGCAATGCTGCTGGATAGGTTCTATACTTTGCGCGGGAAGGTTACACCATAAACATAACCACTTTTTAATATAAAACAAGGTTACATGAACCGTGGGTGCGATTGGAATCAGCTAAAGAATCAGATACAGGTGCGGCACTCATCCTAAAATTAGGAATCAGGGATTTAGAACCCTAGCCCTAATTAACCCTAGTTATCCTACATTTATACTACGTAAATAGCTTTAGATGTGGAAGAATCTGATGAAGAACATGAGAATCCAATTCGGGTGTGGTTAGGCCTAGGGCCGAATCCGGTAACTTAGATATAAAATAAAATGTGAAAACATTAAGTTCTGTTGGCCTTTAATTTAACTATAACATTTTCGATCTTTTATATTTCATTAATATATGTTTTAAATGCCACCTTTTTTATATTTTTTATATTTCATTAATATAGATAATTTTGATGTGTAATGTAATATATAAGTAAATTATATGTGTAATTTTTTATTATTATTACATATATCAATTATATTATATGTTATATTTAATTTAATTCGATTTTTATAAAAAATTAATGATATTTATAAATAGTTTAATAATTATATATATACATGAAGTTAATGGCGAAACTAATCCGAATCTCAACGATAAATTCAAACTCGAATCGAATTTCAATATTGTCGGACTCGAACTTGAACCCGAACCATGTGACAGATCCAAACTATACATTGGTTTATAAAAATTTCCAACTTTTCTTCTCCCAAATCAAGTAACTATACTGTCAACTTCTTGTTTTGGGAGAATTTTGTCCTGTACATGCATATCTTTTTAAACAGATTAGACTGCGAATCAGAATGCAGCTCAGTCTGGGCCATCGTTCTGGTACCAAGTAAGTATACCATTATCGGTACCTGGTAATAATAAATATGCAACGTAGTTGAAGACATGCTGCCTTTAAGTTTAGATGCTCCAGAAAACCTAGATCTTAAGACTTAAGAGCAAGGACAGGACATACAATAAGTTGTGATCTTGCAAAGGAGAGAGGTTTTATATGAAGGAATTTAACTCAGACTTAAGAGCTATAACAAGGAAGAAGGAAAATGAATCTGGTTGCAGACTAAGTTAAATGTGTACTTTTCCTCAGCATCATGTCATTGTGAAATCTCATTTGGTGGAGATAGAGAACAGCTTAGAGTCTTCTGTATCAGCTTTAACTTGTGTTTCTGGCCATAGACACTGGATCATTGTTAGATTCCCTGTCCATAACATTTTGTCACCTTGTTGGTGTCAACATACTTGTTAATTTGTCTGTAGTCTTCACCTTCTGATATTACTTCAGGACACCTAGAGGTCTCTCTCACTGGTTACATTATCCTTGATTACAAAATTTTTGGCTTCTTTAACATAGAATTTCTACGACTTTTTTTCTTCAGTATTCATCAGTGCCAATGGTAATCATCAGTGTTCTTCAAAGAGCTATTTTCGTAAAATATTTTCTTGAAGTAAAATATTCACATACTTGAGTCCAAAATGAAGTATGGTCTAATATGTCATTCCATGTTCAATTCATGTGGACACAATTTCTAATTGCTGTTTGTTTGCCTTACAATACAAGTTTCATGCTGATTTGTTTATTGTTATGGCTGGACTACAATTGTGTTTGGAGCCTGACTGTAAAGTGGCAATTTCTCACCAAATATCTATCTGCCAACAGCGTACTATATATAAGTATGATATTTCCACTGTTAATCTATGAATATCAGTAAAAGGTGGGATTTGTTGCAAAAACTACTATTTGGCCACTGTTTCTTTTAACTGGAACAAACTAGCATTGCTACCTCTGATTGGAAACTACTTCCAGGAAAATTTAGTAAAATGGAACTAAAGATAGTAAGATATAAATATAATAGATAATGCAAGGTGATGAATATCAATAAATTGATTTTATACAAAGATGCATCGCTTTCCTTTCAACACAATTTTAATTCAAAATAATTTAATATATGCGGTGAACAAGTCTGATCACTCACTAGTGTATAAAAATTGATCAATCCCATCCATATATGTACATGGTCTGACCATGGTTTCCTTACAAACCAAGGATAGGCTTGACAGATCAGTAGCGTGATCAGGGTTAAAGTACTCGTCCTCAGTTTTAGAGTGCCTTCTTGTGCTTTCAACTAGCATCCCATACAAAGATTGCCATTGATTTGCTTATTGTTTTACTCAGTAGATAACAATTAGGATATATAATTGTAGTGTTTCCAGCTATTTGGTCTATTGAAAGTCATTCTTCTGCACATGTCCTTGATCTAGCCTAGGTATCAGAGGCTCTTGTTTGTTTTGACTTTATATGTTTAGCACGGTGGTATGGATAATACCAGGAGTGATTCGATATAATGGTGAGTTCACGTCATCACTTACGAAGCTGTATGTGAACCAGTGTTACAAAAAACAGACTGGAACTGGTAAAACCAGCCCGTCCGACCGGTTTCGGGGCCTCACCGGGTCAAACTGGTGTTTCAAACCGAAAATGACTGGTTCTGAATGGAACCGGCTGGTTTTGACTGGTTTTACCAGTTTCGGTTCGGTTCGGTTTTGACCGGTTCCAGTTCCGGTTTCTGTTTTGAACGGTTCCATACATAACTGTACAACAACACTTAAGAGAGTATTTTTTAATTTAAAAAAAAAAGGAAAAATTTGTTGAGTGGGGAAGGTTATAGTGAAATATGCTCAGTATGGCACATAAGAAGAGCATTTTTTGCAAATTTGTGTATAATGGTTTGGATTCACATGGTTGCACATGAATATATATATATATATATATATATATATAATTTTTCAAAATTTAATAGTTTTTGTATTTTTGGTGGACCGGTTTTGTGATCCGGATTTTTTCCTGGTTTTGATCCGGTTCCGGTTTTCAAGGTTGGCCGGTACGACCACCAGTTGGTTTTTGTAACCTTGATGTGAACATACATTTGTACTTGTTACTTCGACTCACATCCTACAAATATATTTATTTTTTGAAATGGTAGCCTTCATTTAATCTCTTTTTTATCTACTCTGATTCTCTGGTAGTTCCATAGCAACAGGGAACCTAAATTGAAGGAAAAGGAGTATTGGGACATTTCCAGTTATCTCCACATTGACTTATGGGTGGGGGGTTTTTCTCACATGGTTTAATAAGATGATTTTGCTTTGTAATAGCATGTCATCAAAATGTTGCTGATGCATATCTTTTGGCAGGTTCTGGCAAGGCTCAATTCTATCCGGTCTAAATTTCATTCCTTCACAGAAATTTCTATGCAAGAAGCTAAGGTATACATGTCACTAACGGAACTGTTATTTGCGGTTTGACACTAAAGAGATACTTGAATAGCCCGATCTAAATTTGATTCCTTCATGGAAATTTATATTTAAGAAGATAAGGTATACAATTGAGTATGTAGATTTCCACAATAGGCATAAGTTATACATGTCACAAACGAAGCTGTTCTTAGCAGCTTGACACCGAATAGTACTTGAATAGCTGGCAGTTTCTCACTTGTGTTGCATAATTATATTTATCAAGACTTGCTCTTATTTTTTTGGGTCACAGCATCCTAAGGTTTTGCCAACAGTATGTAGAAGGAAGAAAAGAGCAATATCCATCCTTCTAATTCAATACTGTAGTATGCTAGATTTGACTTTTAGTGATAAGCATCCTGAATTTAGTTTCATGAACATGCCCTAGGAATTGGAGGAGACAGAAATTGAATTGGAACTTATACAGCAAGAAGAAATGGTTCAAGAAGGTTCAAATAATGGCAGCCAACTACCAGAGCTAACAAACATTTCATCAAGTAAGAAATGCTAACCTGCAGTTAGTATAGTATGTCATGCTTGGTAGCTCTTTATGTTGCTAAGAGTAATATTTTATGAGCACGAATATAATCTCATAATCTCATATGATAATGTGTTCTCTTTCTGGATCTTTAGGTTCCCCTGTAAAGGATGTTCATCAACGGCTACAGGAACTAAAGGCGCAAGTACAGAACATGTGAGTAATGATGTATTTCAGTGAAATTGGTGACAACACTTAAGCTACAACTTGTGTTGTTTTATTTATTTATCTATTTTGTGGTATTCTCTCTCTTCTTCACCATATTTTTGAGAAAATGTTTCTATGTTAACATTGAAGAAAGCATTTACAATACAACTCAAATCTATCTAAAGGACATCAAGAAGTTCCTTAGCATAGATCATAGTAGCATAATTCGAGTACGAATACGGATACGAATACGATTCGATAAGGAAAAAATACGTAACAAAAAAATCCAATACAAATAAAATACAAAAGTAGACTTCTTATATATAATATTTTTAATTAAACATACAACAATATATATATCATTTATATACAGTTAAACATATACAATATTTTTAATGGAATATTGAATATCAACCATTAAATTTTAAACTTGAAAAAAATCACTCTTTTTTTAAACATATTTCTTATAACCAAAACTAATCTTTAAAAAACAAAAATATAACGCTCTTAGTGCAAGAGAGAAAACTCTTGCTTATTAATAGTTATTAATTATTTTAAAAAGAAAGTAAATAATATTTACCACTACTTACAATTGGAATTAATTAATGAATCTTTAAATTGTGTTAGGGCTAACTTTAACTCTGGAATGAGCAAGGATGTAAGTGGTTTTGGGCACACGGTTTTGGTAACCAATAAATCTAGTGTTGCTATTATATTTGCATATTTATTTTCTTTAGCATATTTTATTCCTATTAAATTGAATTAAGAAGTATGAAATTGAAAGGAAATTATTTTATAGTGTTTGAATAAGTAAAATTTAGCTTTTTAAAATTAATTTTCAAAATTAACCCATATCCATATTACATATAGATCGAACCGACGAATTCGAATTTGTTCGGAATTTTCGTACACAAAATGCCAATACGATTGAATTATGCTACTATGGCATAGATTAAACACTAGGGTTGTAAGCCTAAGTGTCCCTCCTGTTGCCGCCTAATTCGCACCTTGGGTAACGTGGTAGAAATCTTCAAGCCACTGGGTGCGACTTTGGGGGCAAGCTCGAGCCAAGTGCTGTCACTTTATACTTAGCTCCTCTGTCTAGACCAACTCCTAGCGAAGCCAAGGGGGTGGACCCTATGAAAAATAACTCTAAGGTTGTTTCTAACTATGAAAGTACAAAGCAACAAATTTTCTAGGAGTTTTGAAATGGAATGAATTTAAATATTACCCACCAACAACTGCAAGTAAATTTACTTTTAGCAACCCTTAGTAAAATATACACACATCATTCAAGACATATTGCAAAATTAACTTATGCAAAAAGAACATAATAGACCAGTGCCAAAATGAAGAAAGTGCTTTGTCAATGTGGGTTGCTAGTGTAGTCTCAGTGAAAGTATTGCAGTGTCTCGGTTGGTAAATTTTAAATTATTAGATGAGTGATTAAGGGAGTGGGTAAATTCGTGGTCGGTTTTATTAATGTGGTAATTATATGGATTATTAGAAAGGAGGGTGATTCCCGATATACCACGAAGGTAAAGGGAATATGTCCAGACTCACCAAGTGTGGTAGCACACAAGGAAATGTGGGCTGAATGGAATCACAGGGGGATGTCCAACACTACACCAACAAGGATGTAGCCTGACGGGGCCCTACAGTCGCTTTTCAGTTGTTCCCGCTTCCTCCGCACAATTTTCCCACACGTAGCAAAACACAACGTTGGATTTTCGTTGTTTGGGAGATTTATTAAAAGATGAAACTAATTACTAGTCACCCAGATCCTTTTCTGATACAACCAACTAATAAGATGAAGTTGCAGTGGAAGTAGAGCATACGAGGATAAGAAAATGCAATCCCAAGAATCTCTTTAGAAAATGCAATCCCAAGAATCTCTTTACAGGTTCAGTACTCGGGCAAGCCCTTATCCATGAACCGTACTTGGGAGAGCAAGGGGATTTATTTTAAACTTTAAAATAAACAAAGGATTTTTTTTTCTAATTAATTCCTACCACGAATCTCTTTCCCCTTTTCAGGATACTTGGGAGAGCGTGGGGTAAGTATTTACTTTACTTCAACATCAAATAAATAATAAACAGAAAAAAAAACAAATGAACTAGCCAAAAATCACAAATCACGAAAATTGTGCACCGATGCGGATCCCCCCAGGGGGGATGAAGAGTGGGCTCCGGTGAGCCTACTCTAAACCTTATTTACTTTTTACAATGATAAAATAATGCACTTTGGTCCACAAATCCGGATCCAAAGGCTTACAACAACTTGAAAAAATGAATTTTTTTCGAAAGGGGAGCTTTGTTAGTCTTGTACTTCAAATTTTCGATTTTTCGCTAGAGCTTCCTCCTTTTTTTTCGTCAAACCTGCAAAAACAACAAGAAAACATTAACTAAACATGCCCCAAAACACTTTAAGAGTGTTTGGAAAAACTACACAAAATATTGCCGAATTTTTTTAAAGTAAAAACAATAAAAAACTAGGTAAAAAGTGACGGAGAAAGTGAGCTAAAAAGATGCTTTCTCAGGGTCTTTCTTTGCTTCTTAAGGATAGCAAACAAATCGGAGCACTAACTTGCTAGATAAGGAAATAAAATCAAATGCTAACTTATAAATCAAGCCTTTTGTTTTTACTAGAAAAATGACTTGAAATAAGGCAGCTAGTACCCTGGATCTGAACTCTGAAAAGATGAAACCTTGAAATTTTTAGTTACGTCTATAAAGAAAAACCATTCAAGATCTCTTTATGACTATGAAGTTATCTTTAGATCTAGAATTGCTTTTTGTTTAAAACAACGTAACCAGAATGATAAGAAGCAATTTGGAGAAGGAAAAATGGAGAAGGCTTGGAGAGAAGAGTATCCTTGAAGCTTCACATGTGGTGTGTTGATGAACCTTTTTATCTGTAGCAAACAATGTTAGAAACAAGAAAAGTAGAAAGATCAAACAAGATCCTCCACGTCTCCTATCTTCATATCACACACTTATACAAACAAGATAAAATGTAGGAGCATATTTATTCAAAAAATTGATGTAAAGGCATCCATAAACAAATGAAGCATTCATTCAAATTTTTAAATATTTATACTCAATACCTTAGATCATTAAATAAAATGACTAAACTATATTACCAAATTGAAACCAAACCTTCCAGTATACTACATATGATTCATTGCATGCATAATAGTTCAAATACAAATTACCTCCATACAGATGGAAGATAACACATTCACTCCACTAGGGCACAACACAATTTAGGCCTCCAAAGTCTCTTTATTTCTCAAATGAATACGAGTTACAATTGCCAGCTCTTCCTAGTACTTTCCAACTAGTTTGAATGGGGGAGAGCAAAGCTTTATTTATAGCAAAGGCATACCCAAGGGGGCGCAACCACCTCTGAAGATAGATTGGGCGTCAAAATGAGATAGAGGAGACTTAACTTGAGTTTAAATTAGAGCAGAAGGGGTAGTGGTAGGCGCCACCTCTCCACCTAACATTCACCAAACCACACATGAGACGCCACCCAATAAATGTGTGAGGCCCACAAGAGGGGGCACAACCTTCACCTCTGGACAACTTGTAGTAGACTCATTCACCATTGAAGATCACCCCTCTGTCAAGGAAAGAACTCGCCTTTACTCAAGGAAGTCGATAGGAATTGATTTCAATCAAATCGGACAAGAATCCATTGACTTTTTGATTTTTAGGAGATTTTTGACTTAGTGATAAATTTATCACTTAAAACTTAATAAAAGTGGGTTTAAGGGTACAACGGGTGCTCTAAGTTAGAAAACGAGCCACCCCATGGCAAAATTCGACTTTTGACCACACTTTTATTACATCAATAATTTTCCCAATTAAACTATTTAAAAAAAAGCCTAAGTTTATGGGAAAAAATATTTTTCTCAAAACACAAAATAAAACCTAGGGGGACCTAGCACATGTCCATATGATTCAATAATAATGTCTAGCATGTGTTGAATTTTAGCATTAGCATGTATTCTTTAAAATTTTTCAGACTATAAGATAACAATAGACAAGTGCAGTAGAAAACATCAACAACATCACACACACTGAACACAAGAGTTTTTCACCCGGAAATCTTTAAAGGACAAAAACCCCAAAAGCATTAGTAATTCATCTCTTAAATGAGATGACTGAGTTCTTTCAATCTCAGAATTCTGAGACGAATGTTCTTCAATAATTCTCAAACCTTAATAGGCTTGAACCACATATCAAAAATCCACAAAAGATGAATCTAATAGAAAAATCCATGTTAGGGCTTCATGCCCTAATTTCTTCATGCTTCCCAAACATCCCAGATCTGCTGCCCGGGATAAATTTCTTGCTGCCCGAATTTGTAGCTACTTGCCTGAACTGCTCGGAATGCCCGGACTGTTGCTCGGAGCTGCCTGGGTCTGCTACTGGCTGCCCGAACCCTGCTAATGGCTGCCTGGACCCTGCTGCTGGCTGCCCAAACCTAGTTGTTGCCTGCCCGGACTGTTTCTCCTTTCCCGGACCCTGCCCAGACATTGCTGCTACCTGCCCGAGCTGATAACTGACTACCCGAGGGTCTTTTGATTCTGCCCGAGGGTTCTGGTTATGTGCCCGAAGGTTCTGTTCATGCTCAAGGTTGGAAGGAGGGTGCTCGAGAAGTCTGTTAGGTTGCCCGTGGATATTTAGCCGCTGCCCAAAGTTGACAAGTCTGCCTGTGAAATGGAATCGTGAGAGAGGAAGGTGATGCCCTAACCCGTGAAGAGGATGAAGAGGCTGCTGCAAGTGATCACCATGAGTGAAACCCTAACTTAGGGTTTGACTGTAACAAGAGTGGGTGCCCTGGCTAGAAAACTCCATGCTAGGGCATAACCACAAGGAATTTTTCTTCTCTTCAAGACCAGCGAAAAACTTCTATGGAGCAGCTGTAGGATGATGAGTAAGTGTGTGTATGAAACCAAAATGGATTGAACTTCTTTTACAGCCTTTGAATCACTTGGATGTGGACCAAAACTTAAAAGAACAAAATAATAATATTTTATTCTTTTATCTTTTTGACTTTTACCTTTAGTGGTACTAAAGGTCTTTTTTTACTTTCACTTTGACTCCTTAGTGGTCTAAGGGTCCTTATGTATTTTTGACTTTCACCTTTAGCCTTCTTTAAGTGCCCTGTGGTCAAAACAAGTGGTCATAGGGGTCCTTCATCCCCACTCAAAGTACATCATCATAAATAAAGAGAATTACTAATGCTTTTATCTCACACTCCTTGTGCCACCAAGATCAGGTACTAGGTGTCCTAACCAAGGGTATCTAAGCCTTGTAGAAGATCACAAAGCCCACAGATCGAGGGTAGGAGTACCTCACATGCCCAGACCCGGTCCAGGACTTATAGTGATGTCCTGGTAACTGACCCAGTGCCTCAACCATAAGCTGCATAATTTAACCCACGGTCAAATACTTGGTAACTGACCAAGCACCTCCATTCTCTTGGAGAATGGCCCTTAAGCCTTGGCTGAGTGCCCAAGTTCTAGATTGGTTCATTTTCCCAGTAACTAACCAGGTGCCTCCATGGGCCACTCAGCTCTAGGCTAAGTTCTTCCAGCGCTGGACTGGTTCCACATCTTGGTCCTTGACCAGATGTCTCCTTTCAACAGAATGGCTACTCAGCTCAAGACTAAGTTCCCCTAGTGCTAGTCTGGTTCCACATCCTAGTCCTTGACCAGATGTCTCCATTCAATGGAATGGCTACTCAGCTCAAGGTTGAGTTGCCCCAGTGTTGGAGTGGTTCCACATCTTGGTCCTTGACCAGATGTCCCCATTCTCTTAAAAGAATGGCTCTCAATGCTGCTTAGGAAAAATCAACAGCATGTTCACATACATTGACACATGAACTTTAATAACCTCCTAACTCTTAACCATCAAGACGACCATTCCAACTTTGGAGGAGCAGTGAAAAACTTGAAAATTATAAGTCGTTTATTCAACAACATATAAGTAACAAGGAAAAAACACCTTGGAATACCCGGATTGATGTTTAAGTCCTACGAAGCCAAGTTCTTTACAAAAAACCCATGCTAGCACATCTTTTACAACTTCCCCGCAAGGTATGAACATGTGGTAAAAAAATAAGAAGGGGCCCTCGAAGACTTGAATGGACTTCTGAACTCTTGAAATTGAACAAGTATTTGTTCGTCTTTGGCGGCTCACTGAGTCCAACTAGATGCAACCTAGTTGGTAACACCTCCTAGTGAGGGAAGCTTTAGTTAAACTATTATTGAAATGTTTCAAGAGCGAACCAAGTGCTATTGAAGACATCATTATATCAAACTTTCCAAATGCAATATAAGGCAACTTATCTGATAGAATGCTAGACACTTCTGAAGTGTTGACGGGAAATGTAATCATAGCATCCTAGGATAGAAGCTAGTCGATAAAATGTTCGGGCAAGGATATGTTCCAAGAGGACCAAAAGAATTCCCAACTGGGAATTCAATGAACTTTGTACAAGTCAGATATGACAATTCAATGAACTTTGTACAAGTCAGATATGTACAATTCAATGATTGATAGTTGATAGGTGATGATCTACAATAGCAGGTGACATTGTATAAATATACATTGAATTGTCATCTGCAAAAAGAGGCATGAACTTTGAAGATTGTAGATATCTGATTTGTACAAAGTTCATGCCTCTTTTTGCAGATGGCAATTCAATGTATATTTATACAATGTCGCCTGCTATTGTAAATCATTACCTATCAATTATCAATCATTTATTTTTAATATATAAGTCAACTATGTATAAAGTATATTCCTTTTTGTGTCCATAACTATTGGTATTAGAGCTTTGCTAGATCCACTGTTTCCGCTGTGTAGGAGGAGGAAACTGTCCTTCACCAGTCTAGAACATCAACCCCTATTTCATTTTTTCTTTATTGAAGAGTAATAAAGACAATTATTTTTTTAACTTAAGAAAATTTAAGTTTCAGGCCTTATAAAGGTAGCATGCTTCAGGTCTTAGGGATGTAGGCTCAGGGATGATGCTGGTTAGAGATAGGGTGCTGAGAGGTGTCAGCCACAGCATTAACCCCCAAATTAATTATGCCTCTGATAACCCTACCTTGACACGTGTCAACCCTGAAGGACTGATTCTCAAGAATACTGATGGGCACGCCAACCAACCTGAGTTGTGCCTCATTGGGCACTTCTTCTTATCCACTTGTACATTAGACTTACATTTGAGATAACAAGGATGTAGAGCTATTGTGTTGCTTTGTGGTCTTTAGAAAAACACTCAATACATTCCAAAGAAATAAACATTGGGAAAGCCTAGTGGACATGGGGGTCTGAAACTAGGGGAGGGTGCTGATGCACAAGTTATATGAACAAATAAAGCCAAAAATTTAGAACTAAGGAAGAGTTATCAAAGTGTTTCAACAATGACATAGGATTGAAACAAGACAACCACTTTCCCCCATATTGCTGGTGATGTACACGAGTAAACTAGAGGGGGGAGATTGAGCAAAATAGGAATCATTATAATTTTTTTGCATATACTGAGATGTTATGTTCTCATATCTATGTTTAGATCAATGTTATCAGAACCGGACCTGTCATCGAACTGGCGAAGCCCAAAATGTGAACTGGACCGGAACCGACAAAAAATTGGGCAAAAAATTGACTGACTAAAAAATACATAAAATATTCATATTTTGTAAAAAAACATATATATTCATGTGCATACATATGAATCCAAACCATTAATACACAAATATGCAAAGTTTCTCATATATATAGCAAATATGGGTGGAAATATCCAAAATAGCACCTAGTGCAATACATCTCTGAGGTTCTGAACCAAAGTACATCAACAAAGAGGCTCTAAGTGGCCCCTACAATTCAAAAATAAACCATAGTACTAATGAATAACAATAAAGTGATCATATGGCACTACCCTACTAGCTACTACTACTAGGGTCTAGTGTCTAGTAGTCTACTACTCCTCATCATCGTCCTCCTCATCGTCATCCTCATCCTCTTCCTCTTCATCCTCTTTAGGAGTGGGATTCTGAGTCCCACTTGATTTCCCTGGCCCTGAAGGTGGAACCTCTGGAGGTGGGTCCAAATCCAACCAAGAAAGGTCTTCATTATCAAATACTGGTGCTTGAGCCTCCACAACCCACTCTTATGATGGATCAAAGTCATCCAAGGTTATGTTGCCTGATGCTGGTGTCTTGTTCAACAACTGGTTATGCCTCAACCTAAGATTGTACTGGGTGGGGGGTGTCTTTAAATAGTGTTAGGATAGGCTTAGGGTTAGGTAATAAGCATGGGGGAGGTTATTTTTTGTTTTTTGTTTTTAAATTGAGTTCTGTGAGTCCCCAGTCTCGGACTGGCCGGTTTCGTACCCGGTTTGGAAAAAAATCCGGCCTAAGGAAAATTTTTCACTCAGGAGACCGACCACCTGTAAACAGGTCAGATTGGCCGGTTTTGCCGGTTTCGATAACATTGGTTTAGATCACCCCAGAAATGCCTCTGTAACTCTCCTCCAACTAATGTAAATCAAACCTAGTCTTTTTAAATTAATAGTTAAAACTTAGGAAAAGCCTTAGTTAAAAACCAATTAATCCAGAACTGACATGAAAACAAGGGAAAAGAATCAGAATGACTCCCGGAGTCAAGGACATTGCTCACTGAAGCTGGCACCTATCTCTGGCATGTTGCTTTGTTGGGTTGACCTACTCAAATTGTTGAAAAAGTCAAACTTGGTCCAACTGACTAATTCAGAGAAGTACTCTGCAATTTGACTTAGTAGGAAGATAGAATAGCCAAATGGGTATCCCAATTCATCAGTAGACTTGGAAAACATGTGCCTAAAAGCCATGCACGATCATGAAAATATGACTACAGAATAGTATGCAATGGGCCGACCACCCTATTATAATGACTGGTCTATGGTAGTAGTGACCAATCATAGATAAATGGTCAAATGGGTATCCAACCAAGTCACTTGACAAGAAGACACGGGACACGAAGGACTCGGGTATTCGAGTGTCCGACATGGACACAGTGACCCACGAAATTAGGACATGCAGGACATATATATATATATATATATATATATATATATATATTTAAAATTTATATATATTAAAAATATAGACATATAGATCTAAATTTTTACAAATATTCAATAAAAATCAGAATCAATGCACATTATACATTAGTAAATACACATTTACAAATCAAATCACTAATCACGATGAGATTATGAGACAGATAATTCATGATACTCATGATAGTCATAGATCAAAATGTCAATACTGAAGAGTCAGAACCATATTTCTCATTAAGTCATCAAAATCAAAATCTATGACATAGATGTCGGAATGCCACTGGTAAATGGCAAATAGACTAATAGTAATAGTAAGTACAAAAAGGGGTAGATCAAGATGGAAGAAAGAAGAATCTCATCTATCAATAGTCCTCCTCCATGTCTGAATTAACAAACTCATCACTACTCTCTTTTTCTTCCTGCTCCTCCTCCTCCTCCTCCTCTTCAGCCATATGAGAATCAAGATCTAGTAGTGTGGTGGATGACCCCTCCAAAGGATCACTATTATCAAACGTCACCGGCTCTAGCACTGGATCATTAAGATCCAGGTTGGCTAATGCCACTTCAGTAATGTTGTCCAAACCCATATCATCAGGAAAGACATACCACATTTTTGTCTTTCCCTTCACCCACTCCTCCCTCTTCCTGTACATAAACCATCGTCTCTGCTCTAGACTGCTCAATCCTGCTCTTCTTCAAACTGTACAAGTTGCCATATGTGCTCCAATTCCTCTCACAACTAGAGGATGTTGTAAGTTGAGAGATGATCCTCAAGGCTAGCTTTTGTAAAAGAGGGCATGTTGCCCCATGAGTTGCCCACCAATTATAGGGCTTCTTAACTCCCCTGTCTCCTCCCACATCATAACCTCCAAATCTCCTAGTGGCAGTGGAAAACTCTACAAATCCCTCCTCCACCTCATTAAGTAAGTCTCTATCCTGAAATAACCGGCTAAATGCTATCTTCCTCCCCTGTGAAATCTCTCCATCCATGTGAGGAGGGACTCTATGTGAGGGCCCACCATTGAGCCATTCTTGACTGTAGAACTTGGGGTTCAAGGAGTGAACCAAGCAATGCAAATGTGTGCAACTCTTATCCCACCTGGAGATAAGAATATTTTGAATGGTGGACCATAAGTTTTTGTTGATGTCTCATACTCGGGACACTCATTCTTCATAACAATGGTCCTCATGGACTCAATCATGGAATCCCACCCCTCATAAACATCTGCTAGGATGGGCTGGTCTGTGTCTGCAACAAACAACAAAGAAATGAGTGGCTCCATGATCTTAATGGTAAGACCCACCCTCTCCCACCAAACATCATCTAATACCGTGTCCTTCACCTTTTTTGAAGCACTTCCGTCTTTCTCCAGAAAGACCAATACTCTAAAATGACCATGGACCCAAGAGCGGTTTTGACCTTCCTCAACCTCTTGAGCATGGTGAATGAGGAAGCAAACAGAGTATTTGCAATCTTCATCAATGAAATATGTGTGTACTCTTTGTAGATGGTGAGGGCATTTGTGTGGTTTTGTACAAAGTTACAGATATGGCGTGCATCCCCAATAATGTTGCCAATCCATGTCACATCTGAAGCAATGGATTTGAGAGCTAAATTCAAGGAATGGACAATGCAAGGTGTCCAAAAAACCTGTAAGAGCAATAAAAGCAAGTATAAATGACTCTACAACACTTACAACTCAAATAATTAAAATGACCTTTCCCCTCGATGAATCTTGTGATAAATTCAAACAATGAGAAAATTAGCAATGAAAGGTGTCCAAAATGAAAATACCTATGGATGTTTAGTTTCCACAATCATGCTAACGGCCTTGCAAACAGGTGCATTGTTCGTGATGATTTGTACACAAGAATCACCACCTACTTCTTCAATGATTTTGATGAATAACTCACCCATAAAATGTGCATCCTTGTATTTCCCAAGGGGATCCACTGCTTTCAAGAAAACCGTTCCATTTTGGGAAGATACCATGAAATTGATGAGTGGCGACGTGTTGGATCCATCCATCCATCAGAGACAATACTCACTCCGGATGAGGGCCATGTTGATCTAATTGGCTCAAGAATTTTATCCACCTCATTCTTTGCCTTAACAAACAATGTGGTTCTAAGCTTCTTTGAACCAAGAGGTACATACCACTTGGAGCTTGTTCAATGAGACTTCGACACATCTCAATAAACAATGGTCACCGTGCAACATTGAATGAGATGAAGTTGAGGTAGAAAAAGAATGCAATGGTAAGGTCCACCTTTTCTTGCGCCTCTTGTTGGAAAATCCTGCCCATTGGACCACTTGAAGATGGCCTCTTTCTTGCTGGATATGTATGACCTCTGCTAGGTGGAAATGGAGGCCGAATGCTAGAGGGTTTCCTTAAGAATGGAAGAGGATCCTCATTCTTTTTCCTGCTTGCTGCTGCTACCTTGCCTAAGCCTTCTTGATCCTCTTTTGCCATATCCCTCCTTTGGGTAACACTCACTGCTTTACATGAGGAAATCACACAAGAAGAAAGGGCCAACAAATGGCCCTTAACTCGGTAGTATGTTCTCTTAAACTCATTCTTGCAAAAATTGCAAGTCCAACACACATTGCCTCCCCCACCTAGCTTTTCTCCAGGCCCTTCTTTCCTTGTCACATACTTCCACAAAGGGTGTTTTTTTCTCTTGGGCTTGTTGTCTTGCTAAAATAGGGTTCAACAAAGAAAAACTCTACTAGCAGCAAAAGGAGCATTGATAGGAGGAGTAGAAGAGATTGTGCTTGGAGAAATAGGAGGGGAGACATTAGATGGGGCATTTCTCCCTTTCCTTTGCCCTTTAGCCCTT
This sequence comes from Pseudotsuga menziesii, assembly GCA_001517045.1. NCBI lineage: Eukaryota > Viridiplantae > Streptophyta > Pinopsida > Pinales > Pinaceae > Pseudotsuga > Pseudotsuga menziesii. The sequence goes on from LPNX010615308.1 coordinate 524,147, forward strand.
GCCCTAGCTGATTGAGACATTGTTCTTCTTGTTTGATGGTTGAGCTTGCAATCCACCCAACAAAATCCACCCTCAATGCACTTGGAAACCCATCCAATTCCTTAAAATCTTCTTCACCTGCACAACAAACACACTTTAGAGCCCTCTCCACACTTGCAAATGTTAGAAAGAATGTGAAAATTTTGATTTTAGGCAAACTCAGGCGTCTCTTCCGCGAAAAACGTGTCCTGGAATTCGGACACGTTGGTGACAGCGCAGGACACGCGTGTCCTAAATCGGGACACGCTGAAAGTTCATGTTTGACATGCTCTGACATCGTGTCCGAGTCGAACAGGTGGAGACAGGACACGCAGGCCCTTAAGGATGTGTTCGGTAACTTAGGTATCCAGATATGTGCTTAGAATGCATGGATCCCATGTACAGCATAAGATGGCTACACACAGGATGGCACCAACAATCACTGAATCTAGTGAATAACTCTGATGGAGTTCTGATGATGTATCTATATGGCTAAGAATCTGATATATTTCTGTACTATTGCTATGAAGTGTCCAAGATGGACTACTGGTAGTAGTGTACATCTTGCATAATCAATTTACATGATAGATATAATACATTGAATTGTTAAAATGTGAGTCATCATATAGCATAGTCAAGAAAATATGATGCTATACCCATATGTATTTTCAAAGAGGTTTGTCAGATTAATTATCTAATAACATACTAGTACCATGCAAAAATATATCAAAGTATTTGTCAAGGTACTAGTTCTTCTTTGGGGTGGAGATGGATAACTCACAAGAGGTTTAGGAAGTGGATTGGCTTTAATCGACTGTATGACTCAAGGTAAGGGGTTTAGGGAATCGTTTGTGGTCTATACCATTCAACTGAAAAGCAGTAGCATATGTCAACACATAAGGGGTGTGTTATGTGGTACCATTTTCTTTTGATCCCAACAGTATTATTTCCCTTTATTTAACTTCCTCTTTTCTTTTTCACTTTTCTTTAATGTATTAGAAGATATCGGCCCTGGATTTACACCTTTCACATACCAGTGATGACACAACCTTAGCTTCGTTGCCAGCGAGCATCCATAGCCTTGTCGAAGTTGCCACAGTAAAGCATTTATATGCAAATAAGCATTGCCCTGCAACCAGTGAGCGTTTAAATCCCTAATAGGGATTACCTATTCCTCCAACTGTTCACCATTTTATTATGATAGCATAGGGAGTTTTGGATCTCAGGAGAGGGCATTGCATAGGGAATTTATAACAACACTCCCTCTTAAATAGGAAGGTATTCTCTCGCCACAGTCATCAACACTTTGGACACATTATCATCGCTGGAGCATTATCGTCGCTACTGCTATAGTCCTCATTTTTGTCGATGATTGATTAGTGACATCTTTTGAATCTATCCGTCATAAAAGTTTCTACAGAGCTAGCCCTTTTTCATGTTGGGAGTAGGCCTAGCTCTCATCTAGGCCTTCATCATATCCGCGAGCAACTCATCACGTAGGTGCAACCCAGGATCATTCATTACATTGCCACAACAATCATTTGCGTCTCCTACCACCATCTCATTGTATCTAGATCATCTTATCATCACACATGGAGTGCAACCCAGATGCACACCTCATGTCCAACAAACCACCTGCGTCTCCCTCCTAGTGGGTACAACCTAGGAGCACCTTAGGTGCATTACGTCTCTCAACGGTCATCCTGTGTCTAACAACATGGGAGCATAGCCAGGAATACCCTGGGTGCATTACGTCCCAAGGACCACCTGCGTCTTCCACCATGCGAGAACAAGCCTAGGTGCACACAAAGTGTCTTTGTTGACCGATGGACCTCTCATCGTCTCTAGCATGGAAGCACAGCCAGGAGCACCCCAGGTGCATTACGTCCCAATGACTGCTTGCGTCTTCCACCATGCGAGAACCATCTCTAGTGCATCCGTGTCTTTTGGTGAGCTTTTCATCTTCCCCAGCATGGGAGCACTTCCAGGAGCAACCTAGGTGCTTTACGTCCTAAGGATCACCTGCATCTTCGATATGCGAGAACCATCTCTAGTGCATCTGCATCTTCTGGTCTCGTCACTCCCTCTTTCTAGGGACCTTGATTGAGATGACACCAAAACTCTCTTTGAAGTATTCAAACTTCACTTTGTTGAATGGTTTGGCCAACACATTGGTTATCTACTCGTCTATCGCCACATACTGGAGCTTCACTGCTCCTCTCTTCACCATATCTCGGATATAGTGATACTTGATCTCATTGCACTTTGTCTTGTCATGGAACACCGAGTTCTCCGACAACCTCACGCAATTCTAGTTGTTGCAAAAGATACAAGTCACCTCTAACTCAAGATCGAACAAATCAGACAGTAGCTTTCGAAGCCATACTGCCTCACAACTAGTCTAACATGTTGCAACATATTCTGCTTCGGTTGTACTCAGCGCCACGCATGACTGCTTTCCGCTAATCCAGGAGATCATATTAGATCCCAAACTGAAGCAACATCTTGAAGTGCTCTACATATCTGTGGCGCTGCCTACCCAATCCGAATCAACATAACCATGTAGTTTAATCCTCTGATTCGCTTCATACTTGAGTCTATACTCAACTCTACCCTTCCGGTATCTCAATATATGCTTTGTAGCAATCAAGTGAACATGTCTTAGATATGTCAGGAACTGGCTCAGGGTGTTCACATCAAAGCATATGTCTGGCCTCGTGTTTGTCAGGTACATCAACGAACCAATCATTTTCCCATACATTGTGGAATCAACTAACTCTTATGAAGCATCACACAGTAGCTTCAAGTTTGATGCCATTGGTGCGACCATTGCCTTGCATTCCATCATTTCGGACCTTTTCAGAATCTCCACTGCATACTTTCCTTGACTAAGGAAGATCCCAACCGTACTCTGCCACACCTCCATGCCTAAGAAGTAATGCATCATTTCTAGGTCCTTCATCTAGAACTCAGCGACAAGCCTCCTTTTTGCATCTGCAATGAGCTCATCCTCATCTGTCAGAAACATGTCATCTACATATAGCAGGAGTATCATTGGTCTTCTGCATTCAACCTTGAAGTAAACGCTGGAATCTGCTCTACTCTTGGTAAATCCTAAGTTCATAAGGAAGTTGTCCATCCTGTCGTACCATGTCCTGGGTGCCTTCTTCAATTCGTACAAGCTTTTATTTAACTTGCACACGAGTTTGTCTGACATGTGTCTCAAATCCCAGTGGCTGCTCCACATATAGTTCGTCTTCAACTACACCATTCAAGAATGTTGTTTGGATGTCCATTTGGTGTACATTCCTTTTCATTACTACAGCCAATGCAAGTATAGGTATGATGGAAGTGTATCTTGGTACAGGTGCAAATGTCTCCTTGTAGTCTATGCCTTCTTTCTGGGAGAAGCCACGTGCTACAAATCTTTCCTTGTGTTTTTCAATGCTACCATTTGGAGCATGCTTGATCTTGTAGATACACTTCGAAGATACAACAGACTTCCCTTCTAGTCTTGGAACTATATCCCAGACATCGTTCTTTTTAATCGACTGGTAGTCCTCGATCATGGCATCCTTCCATTCTTTCTTCTCTGCTACTTCTTCGCAGTTGGAAGGTTCCTTATCAATGATGTCACATAGCAGGGCCACACAGCTGGTGTATGGTGTAGGTCTCTTCCTTTCTCTATGCATCCCATCTGGAGCACCATACTTTTCTGCATCTTTTATTGCTTCTTGTGTCCATGCTGGTATTCTTTTGTGGGAGTTCTTCTCATGAAGTGGTTCTACAGGTTCTTGTGGTTCTGTCTTGTCATGGTCTTCATGATCTTCTGGAGTCGCTTCTTCCATTGCAGTGTCTTTGACTGTGGTTGCTTCAGGTTCTTCAATCTCTTCAATAGGTAGCTTTCTTGATTTGAGGTATGTTGAGTCTTCGTCGAAGGTTACGTCTTTGCTGATGTCTTAAAAATTGGGAAGTATATTCAATAGGCTTTTGAAGTGTTGCTGTATCCTACGAATATTCCCTTCCTTCTTGAAGGATCTAGCTTGGTTCTCTTTTCATTTGGGATGTGTATGTACACTAGGCAACGAAATATCCTGAGATGGCTGATTTCTAGTTTCTCACCTAAGAAAGCTTCTTCGGGAGTCTTATTGCTTAATACTAGGTGAGGTGTACAGTTCTGTACATACACAACTGTCCTTGCTTCTTCTGCCTGTTAGTGCATCGAAAGATTTTGGGCATGTAGAATTGCTTTTCCTGCTTCCATTATCGTTCTATTCTTTCATTCTGCAATGCCATTTTGTTGAGGATTGTAGGGAGTGCTCAACTCCCTCTTAATCCCAGATTCTCTGCAAAGGTCCTTGAATTCTTTCGAGGTGAATTCTTCGCCATTATCTGATCGTAGGGTCTTGATCTTCTTCTTAGTGTGATTTTCAACCAAGGCCTTGAATTCCTTGAACTTGTTAAATACTTCATCTTTACTTTTCAAGAAGTAGATCCAAGTCTTACGGGAGAAGTCATCTATAAAAGAAACATAATATACATACTCGCTTAGCGAGTTGGAAGACATGGGACCGCATACATCTAAGTGGACTCTTTCCGATATTCCTTTTGCTTTGCTTTCGCTGTTGGGAAACGCCTTCTTTACATTCTTTCCTTGCGCACATCCCTTACAAATGCCTTCAGGTTTTGTTTGGATTTATGGATGTCCTGACACTGCTTTGCTTGCAATAGGTAGTGCTCTATACTATATAGTGCACATGTACAAGCCTTCTATGCCATAGTTCACTTGATTCTATGGAGTCATGAACCAATGCTTGTTCAGGTTGTCCTAAAGCTGCTTTGCTTGCAATAGGTAGTGCTCTATACTATATAGTGCACATGTACAAGCCTTCTATGCCATAGTTCACTTGATTCTATGGAGTCACGAACCAATGCTTGTTCAGGTTGTCCCTTTAGCATCTAGTGCAGAGATGGAGAGAAGATTCTTCTTTAATCCTGGAACATATAGAACATCTTTCATCTTCAAGGATTTGCTGGAGTCTAGCTTGTAGGAAGCTTCTCCACTTCCTTTTATGGGGTATTGATAGTCATCCCCAAGTTTCACCTTGTTAGGTAACTCATGTTTAGATAGATTGACGAATGATTCTTTGTATCCCGTCATGTGCTTGGATGCTACACTATCTACAAGCCAACCATTGCTCCCATGTGTGCTAGTGCCCGTGAGTGTTGATAATAGATATTAAGACCTATTCTTCATCACTTGAAGAATCAGCTCTTTCTTCTCTGATTCTTTTTTTTGCTAGTTCATCATCTTCAATGGTGTGAGCATGGTGTCTTTTCTTGTTGTTCTTTTTGTTGGAGGAACCTTTGTTTTTAGGACAATCTTTGGAGTAGTGTCCAGGTCTCAGAAAAACACCTCCTTCTTATGTTCCCAAGTATGGATACTTCTTTTATGGGCATTGCTTTACATGTGGAAAATTTGGACACAAAGATGTAAACTGTTTTCAAAGAAGAAACTTTGAGACAAGGAATAACCTTGCAAACCTCAGACGACCACAGTACAATAATAGATTTGGTTCCTTGAGATCAGAAATAGAATGTTACTAGTGTAACAACATTGGAGATATAGCCAAAAATTGCAAAATTAGGATACCAACAGTAAGAAATGAGGGCATGCCCAACAAGGAATGGATCAAGCATAAGAACAACTACATATGTGGAATTGCTCTTCAAGCTCAGAATTACAACTTAAGTAATGGTATGTTGATATCGGTTGCTCCAAGCATATGACAGGTAACAAAGATGCTTTTGTCAATATTGAAAAGGATAAAGGATCTGTATTGTTTGGGAATAACAATTCAGCAAAAGTATTGGGAAAGGGCATAGTAAAGCTCGGAAGTAAAAAATCCCTGGCTGAAAATCTCTTGCTTGTAGATAACATGAAACATAATCTGCTAAGCGTCAGTCAGATGTGTGATTAAGGACATGAACTCATCTTCAATTCAAAAGGATGCAAAATAAGGAAGCAAGGATCAAGGAAGTTAGTAGCCACAACCACTAGGACTCCAAACAACATATACGTGTTAGATGCGATTGAGTCTGAAAAATGTCACTTGGGAAAAGAAGATGAAAGTTGGCTTTGGCACAGAAGAATGGGGGATATACATTTTTGACAATTTGGTCAAAATCTACAAAAACCCAACAGTTCCAAATATGTCGGAAGTCACAAAGCCTGCTAACTCTATATGTGAACAGTGTCAACATGGAAAACAAACAAGAGCGCATTTTAAGACGAAATACCATTCCTCTACAAAACCTTTAGAGCTCGTTCACAATGAACTATGTGGACCAACCAAAAGCAAAGGACTGAGTGGTGAAAAATACTTCATGCTACTCATTGACGACTATACCAGGATGATATGGGCATGTCTTCTCAACAGGAAATCAGAAGCATTTGGATGTTTCAAAACGTTTAAGGAATTGGTCGAGAATGAAACAAGGTCAGGAATCTAGTGCCTCAGATCTGACAACGGTGGAGAATTCACTTCTGATGAATTCAACAAGTACTGTGATGAGCATGGAATAAAGAGACAATTTTCAGTAGCCAGAACACATAAGCAAAATGGAGTTGCTGAAAGAAAGAATAGATCATTAATGGAGATGGCTCGAACCATGTTGAATAAATCCAAGTTAAATGACAAATTTTGGGGACACGCAGTTCATACAGTAGTACACATCTTAAATAGAGGATTACTCAGAAACAAAAATCATAAAACTCCCTACTAGCTATGGATCGGAAGAGCAACAAGTGTACGACACTTCATAATCTTTGGAAGCAAGTGCTACATCAAAAGAGAAGATAAGAAGATTAGAAAATTTGACTCTCGAGTAGATGAGGGCATATTCGTTAAATATTCATCCAAGATGAAAGCATACAAATGCTACAATCCGAGATTAGACAAAGTGATTGAAAGCATTAACGTGAAGATAGATGAAGACTAACATCATCCAGAGAAGACTCAGAAGAATCAGACGATGAGGAAGAGGAAGGTTCCAATCAAAAGGATGTGAAGAAAATTAAAGTGGAAGAACAACTAGATGAGGATGAAGAACAACTCACGGAAGATGAAGAGCAGAATCAACCAACTATCGAACAAGAACAGAAAGATCAACTAACACATAAGAACTGGTACTAGAAGAATCATCCATAAGATCAGATTATTGGTGATAAGGATGGCGGAATAGGAACTAGAAGAAGACAATTTAGAAGAAATGAGGAGGTACACTTCTCTCTTTTGTCTACAACTGAACCTGGAACTTTTGCAGAGGCCAGTACAGATGAACAGTGGGTTAAAGCTATGGAAGAGGAACTAGATCAAATTGAGAAGAATGAAACTTGGGAACTTGTTCCTAGACCACGTAACAAGAATGTAATTGGCACAAAGTGGGTTTTCAGAAACAAAATGAATGAAGATGGACAGGTGATCAGAAACAAGGCTCGATTGGTTTGTAAAGGTTATGCTTAGATCGAAGGAATAGACTTTGAAGAAACATATGCACCAATAGCCAGAATGGAAGCTATCATAATGATATTGGCTTACACTTGCTCCAAAGACATCAAAGTGTATCAGATGGACGTAAAATCAACTTTTCTGAATGGGGAATTGGAAGAAAAAGTATACATCGAACAACCGGAAGGATTTCAACTTTCAAAAAATGAGGACTCTGTATGCAGACTCAAAAGGGATTTATATGGGCTAAAGCAAGCTCCTAGGGCTTGGTACTCCAGATTGGACAAGTATTTACTGCAACAAAACTTTAAGAGGGGAAGTGCAGATAGCAATTTGTACATCTAGCAAGACGATGACATCATACTTATCATTAAATTTTACATTGATGATATCATATTTGGAAGTGATAATGAATGACTAAGTCAACAATTTGCTAAGGACATGCAGAAAGAGTTTGAAATGTGATTACTCGGCGAATTGAACTTCTTCTTGGGACTCCAGATATCTCAAAGAACTGAAGGCATTTTTATTGCTCAGACAAAATACATCAAGGATATGTTAAAGAAATTCGAGATGGAAGACTGTAAACTTGTGAGTATTCCCATGATCACCGGTTGTAAGCTGAGCAAACATGATGACTGTAAGGAAAAGTTGATCAAAGGCTCTATAGCTCAATGATTAGTAGTCTGCTTTATGTAACAGCCTCCAAACCAAATGTGATGCAGGCCGTTGGACAAGTTGCAAGATTTCAAGCTGCCCCAAAGGAAACTCACATTATAGCAGTTAAAAGGATTTTCAGATATCTCAAAGGGACCATGGATATTGGACTTTGTATCCAAAAGCGAATGAGCTATAATTGATAGCTTATTCAAATGTAGATTGGGCAGGATGTGTTGACGATAGAAGAAGCACTAGCGGAACAACTTTCTTTCTCGATAGTTTTCTGGTATCTTGGTCAAGCAAGAAGCAGTCTTCAGTGTCCTTATCAACCGCAGAAGCAGAATATATAGCAGCAACAACTTGTTGTACTCAGATTTTTTGGATGAAGCAAACCCTGCAAGACATACACGTGACATGCAATGAGCTGATTCCTATTCTATGTGACAATACTAGTGCCACCAGTATATCCAAGAATCCAGTTATGCATTCCAAGACCAAGCACATTCCAATCAAGTTTCACTTTCTTCGGGAGAAGGTCACAGAAAAGAATATCAAGCTGAAATATATCGGGACAAAAGAATAGGTTGCAGACATTTTTACTAAGCCTCTCCCGAGAGAGACTTTTGAGTACCTCAGAGAAAAATGGGGAGTCAAACTATCTCCTAATTGAATTGATCTATCTTCAACAACACAATAGTGTGATAGGGTGACAGAAGTACCCTTTGCCATCAATGGCAAAGGGGGAGAAAAATATGAATAAGGAAAGTAAAGGAAGCATGATCTAAGGGGGAATTTTTTGGACAAAGGAAGCTCATTCGAAGGGGGAGCTTTGGAGTTGTCATCAATGACACAGGGGGAGATTGTTGATTAAATTGTCATTGATGCCAACAGGTATGTGTCAGTGTGTCTTGGTGCCCCTTGAGGAGCCCCCGAGGGTTGAGAAAGTATCAGTGTCTAAGGAGACCTTTTCACCTTGTCCAAGCCCAAGTCTGAAGCCCTTGGGACAATGGCAAAAGTCTTGAACACCCTGTAGAGTGTTTAAGTACTCCTAAGTTGGTTCTATGGTTCTCTCGTCGTCTTCTTGGTTCCCCAGTTGTTTCCTTGGTTTCCCAGTACCACAACCATGCCCTTTTGGCCTAGATCGTGTCCTTGGTGGGTTGAAAAAGTTGCAAGAGTCCAGATGACCCTTTCAGTGGTCATTTGCGTTTGATAAAGGCCATGGTACCCTAGGAGAAGCCTAGGCACCCGACACCTTGATGGTTATGTGTCTTCACTTGTGGTAAATCTAATAACCTAACAAACTACCCTAAAACCCTCACCCTTGGTCCCTAAGCCTACATTCTACCCTTTGTTATATGCTTTACTCCTAAAAGCACTATTAATGTCCTAATGGTAACCATTGTACCTTTACATTAGTCCTTGAGGTCCTTATGGAGACCCTAACCGAAAAACCTAACCTTATGACTAAAGGAAAGACTATTAACAATTAAAAAAACTAAGTAATGCTTAATATCAGCCATCTTAAATTAAAATAAAGAAGTATATTATACCCCTATCCTTCAACGTTGACAAGAAATGTTAAACACTTCAATAAAGTATTAGTTTATGAATATAATTAAAATAATAATCAAGCTGTAATAAATAAAACATTTCTTAAGATTTAACTAAATTAATAAAAGCATTAAAACATGTTTAATGATTAAAATATCATTTAAATTTTACTAAATAAAATATTATGAATTGCTTGAAAGCTCTAACGTTGTTCCTTTGATTAGGTCGGCCCTTCAATAGCATATTAAAAAATTTAATTAATTAAATTTACCCTACACTAGGTCGGCTCCAATATATCCTTTAAAACAAATATAAATACACAAACTGCCCATCCTTTTACCACACAAAAATTCGCTAGCTGACTGAGGAATCTCGGTTTTGGAGCAGTCATCTGAGGATTTTTGGAGTTCTTTTACAGTAGAAGAAGAGGCAGAACAAAGCTGGAAAACAGACCTCTTCTTTTATTTCTTTTGGCAGAGTTCTGGAGCAGTAAGTCTGTGGAGTTCTTTTCGTGGGCAGCAGAGGGAGAATTGCAGACCTGTTTTTAGAGACCATTTTTGGGGTTAACAATAGTGAGCAGGATCAGAATGTCAGGAGAATAGAACAGTCCTCTTTGCAGGGTTCTATACAGTCCAAGCTGTCAAGAAGAACGGTTCTGAACAGTTCCCTTTTTGAAGTGTCTTTGCTGCTCTGTGCAGTCATCCAAGTTCTCTTTTGATCAGAGTTTAACTGCTGGTACAAACCTAAAGTCTGAATGTTTATTCTGGGGATTATCTCTGCAGATTGCACAATTCAATGATGAGGTAAGTACAAATTCAAACAATGGTTTGTGCAAGTGGATGTGTTAATTGTGTATGTAAGATGATGTATACAATGATGTAGTGAGTATACAATAATGGTATATACATACAGTAATTTAAAAGTGATGTTTACAATAGTAGTATGTACAAGAATATGCAGTATACCGTATGTACAATAGTATGCAAAGTGATACGAATACAAATGAATGAAGTAAGAACAGTAGTACATTTGCATACATGATGATGACACATGCCTTTATGATGACAATGAAATAAAGATGAACATGCAAGCTATGTTGTGATGACATACTTCCATGCACTATGATGACATACTTCCATGCACTATGATGTGTACTTGTTACATACACATTACATGTTGATGATAATTGCACATACTTGATGATGATAGGACATACTGGATGGCGTTGATGCACACCTATGATGATATAAGCAGAGAAGAACTATTTGGTTAGTGATTGTGTATGATGATGTGTACAAGGATGTACGTAAGCAGTGTGTGGCAATGACATATAAAGGGATGATTTGGTAGTGATCAGAGTGCAGAGGTTATCAGCAACAGATTCAGAGTTTGGTATGTGACAGGTCTACAGGTTCGACAATTTCTTTCTTACCAGGGTGGCAGGACATGGAAAGGAAATGAGGTCGTAGCCTCCTTCCGGTTGATGCTGGAGAACTAGGGAGCTGTAGCTTCCTTCAGGTTGGGGCTTGTAAATTAGGGGGTTGAAGCCTCCTTCTAGTTGCAGCTAGAAAATTGAAGTCTTTATAATAAGAGGGTTGTTGCCTCCTTCCAGTTATTTCTGGAAAATTATTTTTAAAAAAGCTTCCGTGGTTTTACCCCCAGAACTTGGGTTTCCACGGAAAAAATTATTGTGTACTATGTAGCCTGTTACTTTTATACACATTGATGATGTGCTGTGATTGGTGATCAACAACCTGCTTTTGATTAAAATTTTAAATTGTACAAATACTGATTCACCCCCCTCTCAGTATTTCAACACCATGAAATGTACCAAGTGTTAGATAATTGTATCAATTCTAAGACATAATGTAATGTCCTCTTCTGCTTAGGCATTTGAGGACCAACCTGCTAACCTATGTGATTCCTATAGGTTCGAGTGGGTATTGACAGTCAAGGAATCAGCCGAAGACTGATGCCATATATAGAAGATCTAGGGCATCAATATTATATCACCATTGGGTCGAAGAGGGCCACTAGAGCCAAAGGCCACTTGCATGCATGACATTCGGGCATTATTTAATGATGCATGCACCCGATTAAGTCTCCATGTGCATGCATGGAAGTGAACTGCACTTTAGAAGATAAAGTGACCTAATTAGGTCAAAAGTTAGGGTTTGCGCAGTTGAAAGTTATAAAAGAAAGATAAAGTGAAGGGAGAAGGCACTTATGTGATAATTGATTTGTGGAGTCGAATTGGAGAGCTTGGCGAGCTAAGTTGGGGTTGAGGGCATACTCAGCTAACTGGTGTATTTCGGCAGCGAAATCTTTCTGCCCTAGTTCATCATCAGGTTGGATCATCCAGGTTCAACGCTAGATCATCATCAGGTTACATTCAACAATTATTTCGGGAAGTTGATTATTCATCCATCCAGAGGGTTTCACCGTCACACCGTGTCACCATGATTAGAGACAAAGCAATTCATTTTCCTACCTATAGGGTTCAGAACTTCCGCATGCTGCTTCCATCATCATCAGAGGGGTATTATAACCTTGGTGCACATCATCCGGGCTTCCAGCAGCAGCTTATTTATTATTCTGGAGCTTATACAGTTTGAGAGGGGGGCGCATTCACCTGTGGAGGACGATTTGGTATATCTCCTTATTCCTTCGGCAGAATCCTTGCATGCTGGGACCAGTCTCTTCACCATCAGCTGATCTATATACTGGTATGTACATGCATTGATTTCTCCTATTTTATAGCATCTCAGTATTTTTCTAGGGCACATATTTGCATGCAACTGCATGCATGCAAAGTTCGGGGTTTGCTTTCCTATTTGATTAAGAAGTAAGTCTATTAGCCATCTACAGTATACATATAAACAGGAAAATATCAGTTTGGGATATTAGAGTGGTATCAGAGCTATTTTCCCTGCCAGCTGTGGGCATGCAAAAATTATAAATGAATCCAGGAGACCCATACAACATTACTCACAAGAGATAGAGGTATAGAGACAGAGAAGAGGAGTTGGAGGACATAGATTTGGGGAACAGAGAGTACCAGTTTGAAAAAGGCAAAGAAACAATGGCTGATGATGTTAAAATAGCTTTCAATAGTCTCATATCAGCCATAAAAGAACTCACCACTAGGCAAAAAGAAATGATGTGTACCTTCAGGAAAATGACTGAGAAGAATGGGCCCACCCCACACAGTCCCTTATTTCCCAACAGTGATAGGGTATCTACCAACAGTAGTAGGGAGCACTTACATACCAACATGCAGAGCCATCCTCATATATACAAGCCTTTCCGACCTACCATGCCTCAATTCTTAGATAGTCCAGCTGCCGTGCCTCTAGCACAAGCAGAACTGGAAGAACCCATGAGTGCCTATCTGAGAGAATATAGGGCTTTAGGAGAGGACTTCCATTCAGCCATGGACTTCACTGACTTTTACCACTTTAAAAGTAAGAACAAACCCAAAGCTTACAATAGGCCATTCACCCAGAACTATGAGTTACAACGCACCGTAGGGAAACTGACTATCCCTACCTTTGAGGGCACCCAGGGTGGCCCAGCTAGGAATTGGCTGCAGAAGTTGGATACATACTTCCAGCTCAACCCCATGATTGAGGCAGATGCCATTAAATTGGCTGCTTTGCATTTGGACGGAGAAGCACATGAGTGGTGGTACCATGAGTTAGTGACACTGGGTCACAACACCATCACCTCATACATAGATTTTACACAGAAGCTCATTCAGCGGTTTGATCGGAAGGATCCAGAGGTACACTTTAGGGAGCTGGCACAACTCAAGCAGACAGGGAGTGCAGATGCTTTTATTTCTGAGTTTTAGAGGATATCAGTCATGGTCACAGATATATCAGAGAGCAGGTTGATTATGTTGTTCACTGAGGCTCTCATTGAACCCTTACGGGGATGGGTCAAGTCTTATAGGCCCACCACCCTAGCAGATGCCATTAGACGGACTAGAGACTTGTAGGATGCAGTGCCCAAAAATAGGTTTCCTCCCAGGACCAATGTTCCTATTAAAGATAAAGAAAGGAAACCATGGCCCAAGAAAGAATGGATGGACAATGATACCCGACAGGACCTTAGAAGAAAAAAAGTTATGTTTCACTTGCCGGGAACCATGGATACCAGGTCACAGATGTTTAGGAAAAGGAAAGGCCTACTACATAGAGGCTTATTCCGACAGTGAGGAGGATGAGGATTACTAGGATCAAGAGCAGGGAGAGACAACAAAGACAGTTGCTGAGGGAGAGGCCTCAGGAGGTACCCTTGCTACCATGACATGGGTTCCTAGATTCCACACTCTTTGGATCAGAGGTACCGTACAGGGCCACAGAGTGGGAGTACTCATAGATGGTGGGGCATCCCACAACTTTATTGATGCTGCATGGGTTAAAAAGGGAGACATTAAGACTGAGAGCTTTGATGGGTTTTCGGTAGTAGCAGCAGGTCACACCATGGAGTGTAGTCAGAGGATTCCTAAATTAAAGGTAACGCTTGGGAATTATACATTGATAGAGACATTCTATGTGGAGATGTACCTGACATGAATGTGGTACTAGGAGTTCAGTGGCTGTATTCCGTAAGGAAGTATTCCACAAATTACCAGACCATGGAGATGGAGTTTACAGGAGCAGAAGGACAGAAGGTGGTATTGAGAGGGATGAATACCTATCCTCCCACAGCAGTGACATCACACAGGATGGAGGCAGTTTTCCGGTAGGGAGATATTGAGTGGGTTGCAGAGTGTATGGTTACCTTTAGGAAACCACCAGATGAGGCCACACAACATCCAACAGATATAGAGGCCTTACTACAGAAGCACAAGGTAGTATTTGAAGAACTTCCAGCAGGTCGACCTCTAGATAGGGGATTTGAGCACATTATTGAGTTAGAGGAGGGGACCCAAGCAGTTATCACCACTCCTTACAGACATCCCAAGAGGTATAAAGATGAGATCGAGAGTACAATCAAGGAATTACTCAAGCTGGGATACATCAAACCTAGCTCCAATGCCTTTGCATCTTCAGTAGTGCTAGTGAAGAAAAATGATGGAACCTTACGCATGTGCATTGATTACAGGGCACTCAATAAGAAGACCATAAAGAATAGGTATCCCATTCCTAGGATTGATGAGTTAATGGATGAACTACAGGAGGCAAAGTACTTTTCCAAAATTGATCTCCGCTCAGGGTACCATCAGATTCGGGTCAGGGAACAGGATGCTCCAAAGACCGCTTTCCGTTGCCACTACGGACATTATGAGTTTCTACTGATGCCATTTGGGCTCACTAATGCACCAGCTACTTTCCAATCATGCATGAACCATATCTTCAGGACACAGTTGCGTAAATATATTTTGGTATTCTTCGACGACATATTGATATATAGTCGGACTTGGGAAGAACATTTGAGACATCTTGATGAAGTATTTGGTATTCTACAGGAGCAGTGACTATAGGCCAAAATGTCCAAGTGTGAGTTCGACATGCAGGAGATGTTGTACTTAGGACATGTGATAGGGGCCAACGGGGTCCAGGTGCACTTAGAGAAGATTCGGGCAATTTTGGATTGGCCTACACCTAAAAATGTGACAGAATTGAGGGGCTTTTTGGGCCTTTGCACCAACTACAGGAGGTATGTCGGTGGATTCTCACAGATGACCGCACCCCTCACAGATCTTACCAAGAAAGGAGCATTTAGTTGGTCGGAGGCAGTAGGACAAACATTCGAGAAAATGAAGGAGATAATGAGTTCATGTCCAGTATTAGCTTTACCAGACTTTTCTCAATCCTTTGTGTTAGAATGTGATGCTTCAGGAGAGGGAATTGGGGCAATTTTGATGCAGAACAACCACCCCATTGCATTTGAGGGCAGGAAGCTCAAAGACTATGAGCGCCACTATTCGATATATGACAAAGAGATGTTAGCTATCCTCCATGCGCTAACCAAGTTCAGGCAGTACTTAGTAGGTGCCAGGTTCAAGGTTAAGACAGATCACAACAACTTGAAATACTTCCTACAACAGAAAGAGCTAAATGATAAACAACAGAAATGGGTAAGTAAAATTCAGGCTTATGACTTCGAGATTGAGTATGTAAAGGGGAAGAGCAATGTAGTGGCCGATGCACTTTCTAGACGACCAGCTACTTTATCCCTTATGAGCATCTCATCAGATTGGAGGTCTCATCTTTTTGTTGAGTAAGCCAAAGATAAGTTTGCTTGCGAGCTATTGGATGGACAGATTCAGGATGATAGGTACAGGGTCATTGATGATATCATTTACTACAGAACATAATCTTCTTGTTTCCAGAGTCTCCCCTCAAGAAGAAATCTTAAAGGCATCGCACGATTCACCATTAGCAGGGCATCAGGGGTTTCTCAAAACCTACAGACAGATTAGAGAAAGGTTCTCATGGAAGGGCCTCAAGAAAGATGTGATACAACATGTGAGGGAGTGCAGCTTGTGCCAACAAAACAAAATAGAGCACATCCACCCGGCTGGTTTACTACATCCCTTACCTATTCCTGAGGAGAAATGGGAGAGCATTTCTATGGACTTCATTACTGGGCTGCCCAAGGTTCAAGGCTGAGACTGCTTGTATGTAGTAGTGGACAGATTGACAAAGTTTGCTCACTTCTTTGCCATATCATTAGATTATTCAGCAGCACAGGTAGCAGAACTATTTTTCAGAGAGGTATTTAGACTCCATGGGTTACCCAGAACCATTGTCAGTGACAGGGACAACAAATTCACAGCAGCCATTTGGCAAGAGATTTTTCGGTAAGGTGGGACTGAGTTAGCCATGGGCACAAGTTATCATCCGCAGAGTGATGGGCAGACAAAGATTGTTAAGAAATGGATTGAGGGATACTTGAGAAATTATGTATCAGGTCAGCAGAGGACATGGATCAAATGGTTACACTTGGGTGAACATTGTTACAACACCACCTACCATATGACCATTAGGATGACCCCTTTCCGAGCCCTGTATGGGTATGATGCTTCCACTTTTGCAGACTGGATATTTGGCGATACCAGGGCCCCCAAGGCTAAGGACTGGATTCAAGAGGGTCAAGATATCCTCAAAATACTCAGGGAGAACATGTAGGCTAGTCAGAATCAACAGAAGATATATGCAGACAGGCACAGAGTTGGGCGCAACTTTGAGGTGCGAGACTTCCTTTATTTACGCCTCCAGCCTTACTGACAGTCATCTCTAAAAAAGAAAGGAGCAGAAAAACTCCAACCTTGTTTCTATGGTCCATACAAGATAATTCAGAAGGTCGGAGAGGTAGCATATGAGCTAGAACTACCCCCAGAGAGCAAGATTCACAACGTATTTCATGTCTCCAATCTCAAGAAGGTGGTTGGTCAACAGATTGTTACATCTTCCAAGCTGCCTCCCCTTGATGACAAGGGGCAATTGGTTCTGATTCTGGAGCGCATCCTAGAGGTGCGAGAGCGGAAACTGAGGAACATAATCATCAGAGATTACCTGGTTCAGTGGAAAGATCTGCCTATAGAGGAGGCTACTTGGGAGGCAGAACAGGTACTACAGCACCCAGCTTTACAGTTGCTTGAGGACGAGCAAATTCGAGCGGGGAGGACTGTAATGTCCTCTTCTGCTTAGGCATTTGAGGACTAACCCGCTAACCTATGTGATTCCTATAGGTTCGAGCGGGTATTGACAGTCAAGGAATCAGCCGAAGACTGATGCCATATATAGAAGATCTAGGGCATCAATATTATATCACCATTGGGTCGAAGAGGGCCACTAGAGCCAAAGGCCACCTACATGCATGACATCCGGGCATCATTTAATGATGCATGCACCCGATTAAGTCTTTATGCGCATGCATGCAAGTCAACTGCAAATTAGAAGATAAAGTGACCTAATTAGGTCAAAAGTTAGGGTTTGCGCATGCATGCAAGTCAACTGCAAATTAGAAGATAAAGTGACCTAATTAGGTCAAAAGTTAGGGTTTTTGTAGTTGAAAGTTATAAAAGAAAGATAAAGTGAAGGGAGAAGGCACTTATGTGATAATTGATTTGTGGAGTCGAATTGGAGAGCTCGGCGAGCTAAGTTGGGGTTGAGCGCATGCTCAACTAACTGGTGTATTTCGGCAGTGAAATCTATTTGCCCTAGTTCATCATCAGGTTGGATCATCCAGGTTCAACACTAGTTCATCATCAGGTTACATTCAACAGTTATTCTGGGAAGTTGATTATTCATCCATCCAGAGGGTTTCACCGTCACATCGTGTCACCGTGATTAGAGACAAAGCAATTCGTTTTCCTACCTACAGGGTTCAGAACTTTCGCATGCTGCTTCCATCATCATCAAAGGGGTATTATAACCCTGGTGCACATCATCCGGGCTTCCAGCAGCAGCTTATTTATATTTTTGGAGCTTATACAGTTTGAGAGGAGGGTGCATTCACCTGTGGAGGACGATTTGGTATATCTCCTTATTCCTCCGGTAGAATCCTTGCGTGCTGGGACCAGTCTCTTCACCATCAGCTGATCTATATACTGGTATGTACATGTATTGATTTCTCCTATTTTATAGCATCTTAGTATTTTTCTAGGGCACATATTTGCATGCATGCAATGTTTGGGGTTTGCTTTCCTATTTGATTAAGAAGTAAGTCTATTAGCCATCTACAGTATACATATAAACAGGAAAATATCAGTTTGGGATATTACACATAATCCATCCAATCATGCCAATACTATCAAAGAGGAGCGCACCACATCATGAAGAACTTTAATGCTAGGCACATGCTAATTCATCAGCTAGACCACCATTAGAAGATGAACACACATCATCCATAACCTTTTGACAACCACCTAAACATCACATCAATCAAATGTGAGCATTATCCTTAAGCCAAATGTCAGATGTACCCTAGTCGATCCAATGAATCACTTTACAAGCTTGATCCTTATGATAAAGATCACAAATGATCATTGATGTGATGAAAATTACATGTATAATCCTCATACAACATGAGAGTTAATGGATACCATACCACGATAAATGGAAATCGAACACAAATAAAACCATGATAACTCGTGAGAGTTCTCCCTATTGCATTTCTTAAATGAAATGTGAAACACTTCTTCTGAAGCGTTATATACTGGTTGAGTCCATCCATTTTATGAATGTGGTATAGACCAAGAAAACACTTAAAAAAATAAGTGTAAGATAACCTAAAGCCAACATGACTTTATTAATGCCTATATTTATATCTAATTGACTATGTAGCCAGGGTACCTGTACCCAGGGGTAGGGTACCTGTATTGGGTAAACGTACTGGGTACTTGGGTAGTCCTAGGGTATGTCTCCTGCTGTACCCCATACTTGGTCTACGTACCCAAGACTCTGTTATAAAAAAATGGGTACTTATAGGCGAAATGATATGTTGTACCCCGTGTTTGGGTACTTTGTACTCCATGTTTGGGTACTCCGAAGGTACGGTCGACTTAGTAAAATGCAATCCATTGGGGAAAATGTAATGACCCCCCACCAAATCTGAACTGATCTTTTGCATTTTTCCACGGGGTCGCATCCTCTAGAGTGGGGAACGAACCCCCTTGCCCCCACGCTTTCAGGACAGGGAAACTCTTGGGGAAACGTTTCTACACGTCCCCCTTTTGGGGGAAACTCGGTGAAACACGTTTCCCCACGTTTACCCAAGTGCAAAACGCGTTTTCCTTTGGGGGGGCTTCTAGGCGTCCCCTCGTCCCCCCCAAATTTTCATTTTTCACAATAAAAAATGCAAATTAAAATATTAAAAAAGTGATTAAAAAATTAAAACATAATTAAACAAAAATTAAATTAAATCCGAGACTAATGTAATGTCCTCTTTTGCCTAGGCATTGAGGACCAACCCTGCTAACCTATGTGATTCCTATGGGTTCGAGTGGGTACTGACAGTCAGGGAATCAGCTGAAGACTGATGCCATCTATAGAAGATCTAGGGTATCAATATTATATCACCATTGGGTCAAAGAGGGCCACCAGAGCCAAAGGCCACCTGCATGCATGACATTTGAGCATTATTTAATGATGCATGCACCCGATTAAGTCTCCATGCGCATGCATGCAAGTCAATTGCAAATTAGAAATTAAACTGACCTAATTAGGTCAAAAGTTAGGGTTTTCGCAGTTGAAAGTTATAAAAGAAAGATAAAGTGAATGGAGAAGACACTTATGTGATAATTGATTTGTGGAGTCGAATTGGAGAGCTCGACGAGCTAAGTTGGGGTTGAGCGCATGGTCAGCTAACTGGTGTATTTCGGCAGCGAAATCTATCTGCCCTAGTTCATCATCAGGTTGGATCATACAGGTTCAGCACTAGTTCATCATCAGGTTACATTCAACATTTATTCCGGGAGGTTGATTATTCATCCAGCAAGAGGTTGATCATCCATCATCATCAGAGGGGTGTTGTAACCCTAGTACACATCATCCGGGCTCCCAACAGCAGCTTGTTTATTTGATCTATATACTGGTATGTACATGCATTGATTTCTCCTAATTTATAGCATCTCAGTATTTTTCTAGGGCACATATTTGCATGCAATTGCATGCATGCAAAGTTCGGGGTTTGCTTTCCTATTTGATTCTACAGTATACCCATAAAACAAGAAAATAGCAGTTTGGAATATTACAACTAACCTAAGAGTCTAAGACCTTCCTAAACGCTATCCTCTCACGATTTCATTTCATAATCATATTGCAACTAAACTCGGACTATTCGTCAGTGTTCTTAGTTCTAACTTCTTTGTGTTCATTCTTTGGTATCTATTTGACTTTTTCAGACTTTAGCATTTGTTGCGTTATCTTTTACAAATTTGAAATTTGAATTTAGATATACATTGCATAATGATAATTATGATATTTAGTTTTTAGTTTTTACATGGGTATAGTAACATAGTTCAGCAACATTTACAAATTTGAAATTTGATATGCTGATAACTAATAAATGTACACCCCATAATGATGAATTTAGTTTTACTTTTTACATGGTAATAGTTACTGTTGGGATTTATCATTTTTATATTTGAAATTATTTTTTATGACTCCAATGTCCCCCCGTTTCCCCAAAATTTGGAGTAACTTCCACACGCCCCCCTTGTGCGTTTTCCCGCTCCCATGCTCCCCTGCCTCGGAAACTCCGTGGAACATTGATTTTTTGCTAACTACGTATGGAGTATGGTTCAAGACTTATGTCAAACACTTTGCAACACTGTTCAAAATCCACTAAATATTGTCCAAATCTGGTAGATAGATTTTACATTGATTTACAATGAATGTTTTTATGGTTTTGTGTTCGCACTCATGGAACATAATTTGACTATCAAATGTGCACATAAAAAATATACATATGTATTTAATATTGAGAAATACACTCAAACCAATGCAGGAATATATTTGGCAACTTGCAATTTTTTATTGCCTGTAACAGTAGTACAAATAGGTGTTTAAAATAAGATTTCAAGTGTACCTTCATGTCTGAGTTTGATTGTCTCTTACAACTGCCTGGTACAATGATTTATCAAATTTTATGTAACTTCCAGTTTTCCAATTGACCTCTACTGAGTCTATAATTTATCAAATTTTATGTTTCAAATTTTAAATCTGAATGTTCATTGTTCAAATAATCATGGAATTCATAATTATGAATCATGATTCATAATTTATGAAGAAATCTACATCCATGTATGATGTGACTATGACATATATATATAGTACCCCCAACGTACCCAAGTACCCTTTTTCAAAAAGTGGCGTCCTTGTATCCGTACTCGTCCTCGTACCCAAGTTTCCTGGCAACTTAGCTAATTGATCATTATTGTAATTTGACATTTACTTTAACAACAAACATGATATTTGTTTAAGCAATTCATCTAGTACTAACTTCTAAGGAATACAATGAATTTACAAACTCCTTAAAATGATTAATGTGGTTATTATCAAAGTTAGTAGAGATTGAGCACCCTTAAGAATGTGGAGAAAAGATGTGAATAAATTGTTCAAGAATTTATTATTGATTATGTATGTTTATAGTCCCAAGGGGTCACTTGATTGGTAGATGCTTTTGTGTGAAAGTTCATAGAGGACTTGGGATAAAATCTCATTGAGTTTTTTTGGATAACCAACCAATATTTTTAGCTGGCTGTTAGTACTGTCCTCCATATGAAAAATTGGGGAAGAGGGGGGAATCTTCTAGGGGTTGGCAAGGGATTAATGCCTTCACTTGGAATGGCTGACGCATGGGCCAGTGAGGAAATATATTCTCTAGAAAAGGATTATGTATGTTTGTAAAATGAAGTTATTTCAGTGTCATGGTTAATTGTATAATCCTTGTCAAGTATTTGTAGGATTTTTTATTTCTTTTGGGAGGATTTTATTTTTTTATGCATTTTTATCATCCCCTAGAAATTTGTGGATACCTTCTGGCAATCCACCATACCCATCCCATCCCCCATATCGGAAACATGGGGCAACATAGGTTAAATTGTATTTGACTACTATGATAATTAATTGTTTATATCTGTCAAAATAACGACATTTGTAATAAATAATAGCTAGTTTTTAGAATCTATATAATATTTGCCCCAACTTCTGTTAATATCCAAGAGTATGCACGTAAAAGGCCAGTTTCCATCCTATCTTTTCTTCAATCCGTGTTCGAACAATGGTTAAGTTAACAAAATAAAAAAAAAAAATTAATAACATTAACAGGTTGTTTTCGACTGACAGGAGTAAAATAATTGAATATCATTAGAAACACTTAATTTGGAAATGAATATCCACATGTACACATACATAGATCTCTCTCTCTCTCTCTCTGTGGATTGTCCTCTCTCTCTTAAATATGTTGAACATAGGCTGTATTGTCATGGTTGTCAAATTTTATAATTTAAATATTGCTGTATACAGTCATGCAGGCATTTCTATTATTTTTTTAATCCCCCTATGTCCTTTCAGGCGTGTACATGTGCGCAAAAGTGCATTCAAGTTAGTGTATAAGTGTACACGTTTGCAACTTTGCATAACTTTATGAACACGATTACTTGAGTATATTTATATGTATATTTTCTTATATTGTTTTGAAGGTGTGGCAGTTATATTTAGTGTGTTTATAAGAATTCAAACCATACACATGAAATTCATGATTTGCTCTAATATGAGGTAGATTGCTGCAAGATACCTCAATTTTTCGTATAAAATACAAAAGACTATTTGTAGGTCATTTTGCATAAATAACATTCCTTATGGTTAAGTCATCTAAATGTTTCTGTATGGTAATATCAGAGAGCGTTCTGAAACACGAGCAGAAATAGCAGCTCGCAGAGAGCGGCAGCGCATGGCAAGGCGTGCTAGACAGCTGAGTTTGGAAGAAGCATCCCTGCGAGAAATGGAGCTTCTCCAAGAGCTTGATAGGTTGGTATCTAATTTCTTGTATGCCTACTTATATGAGATGTTTTGAAACTTTAGAGAATGGAATAATTAGTGTATTAAATTGTCTGTGCTTGAGATGGATAAATACCTAACTGCTAAACACCAATGTGTGTTTTACTTGGTATTAACATGATATGGTTATACTTAAAATTGTCTACACTTTAAATTCTTTGTGATGGTCAATGCTTACATGTTATCTTCTGGCTACAGGGAAAGAGTTGCTGAAGCTGAGCGTGAGATTGAAAGACAAAGATTACTAGAGAAAGAGCGTTCTAAAACTAGAGAGATGCGTTATAACCTTGAACTGGAAGTCGAAAGACGAACGCAGGTTGGTTGCATGTTTCATTATAAATCCATTTTGAATGGTAGTTGCTTTAATGTTTGTTTTTCTATGAAAAGCATTTCTTAGTGGCATCTTCAAGAGCATAAATGTTTTGTTAAATTGAAATAGCTGAGAACAAACAATGGCCTAGCAATAGTTAATATGAAAATTAGGGCTAGAGTTTGAAATTGAAAGATCTAGCAAGCTTAGAATGACTGTAGACAGTAAAATATCTTTTAATTAGAAGGGCTATGTTGCAAACTATAATGTTTGCCTTAAAAAAAAATGAAAAATAATACCATTTTAAAACAGTCCTCCTTGAGTGTAAGGTAATAGCTTTTGGAGACCACCAGGTTTAGGTGCCATATCATTGCGAAGATTAAATATTAGCTAACACGAAATAACCGTTTATTGTAAACCGAGGAGATAAGGTTATTGTTGCATTAAGTTTTGTGAATCTAATATTCCCATGCAAACCCACACAGGATCACCCGATCTTCCCTAGAGGATGTGGATGGAAAGTGGCTAACCTGCTAGCCAAAATAGTGGCTTGTAACCCCAATGGACTGAATTGGATTTGAACCTATGACCTATGTTATTTGCATCGACAACATGCATTGGGTGGATGGTTCAATCAATTGAGCTAACTGTTGGGGCTAATTAGATCTCAATTTTAAGTAGATCTATGAAATAATTAGTCGATCCCAGTGAAATCTCAAGGCATGCAACAAAATCCATTCCGGATATATAGATGGGATGGGTACCTAAAATGATAAGTGGACCAACATAAAAACATAGCACAATGGTGAGGTCCCTAAGTGGAATATTCTAGGTGATACAAAGATACCCTGAATGGATACTCTCTTGAATACTAACAACTTTTATGATTAGCTTGGTCCTATGGAACCAACTTTTAGAGGAACAAATAGAATGAAAATAGCCAACCTCTATAGGAACAAAGAGAAATAAAGTATATCCATCTATTTTCAGAGGTTATGCTAGCCATACATGTATCCTACATATGAAAGCTGTAAACATGAATATTGTCGACAAAAGAAGAGATGTGTAACATACTCCATCTAAACAAACACTTGATCATGAACTTCTCCGCTTTAGGCGATTTCCTTGTTCTAATTGACTTGAATGCTTAAACCGATCAAATGAAATGTTCCAACCATGATTTGTACTCAAACCCTTTTATGATTCATGAAGTTGATAACCATTATAAGGGTCTTCATTGATGGTTGATCGTTCTTTGGAAATCTGTAGTCTTTCTTTAGATGCCCTCTCTTACCATAGTTCCAACACTCTATCTTTCCTAGTCTGGACTTGGATTTGCCCTTTCTATACTTGCTATGATTACCTGGGTTCCTTCCTCTCTTCCTTTGTCTTCCCCTGCTCTCCATGGTCAACACATTACCCGATGTATCACTTGACCTTTTTCTTCGCATTTCCTCATTGCCAATAACGCCAACAACATCATCAAATTGAACTACGAACAGAGTTACTTACAGCCCTGACTAAGCCATTCCAACTTTCTGGCAATGGGAACAGGATTAGAAGAGCACTAACCTCATCATCAAAACTCACTTTTATAAAACGTAGCTGACTAGTAGTCATATTATACTCATTTAAATGGTCAACAACAGATCCACCTTCTAACATCTTCATATTAAATAAACGCTTCATTAAAAATACCTTGTTTGAAGACGAGGGTTTTTCATAGAGATTAGCAAATGCACTCATCACACCCTCTGTTGTCTTTTCTTTTGAAATATTGAAAGCCATTGACGAAGTCAGGTACAACCGTATTGTTCCTAGTGCTTTTCTGTCAAAAACCTCCCATTCTTCATCCTTCATAGTCGCCGATTGTTTTGTTTTTTTCGCCCAATGGTAGGTATAGATCCTTATGGTATAGATAGTCCTCCATTTGCATCTTCTATAACTGGTAGTTTTGGCCGTTAAATTTCTTGACCCTAAACTTTCTTTCTTCTGCCATTGCTCCCACTTGAACCAGGAACCGTTCTTTCCTGCGAGTTTACCAGCCAAATATACATTTTGGATCTGATGCCAACTGTTAGAAAAACAAGATCACAGAGCAATAACAATAAATAAGATGAAAAGATTAAAACACATTACAAGATAGACACATATAACTTGGTTCATCCAAGATGGGCTACTTCCACACAAAAATTTCCAGCCCTTTATTATTATTCCATCCAACAAAATGAAGGGATACAACCTGTAGAAACCTCGCTGCACTTCCTCTTCACTCTCTCACAATCACAGAGATCATTTTTACAATGCTACAATACAATACATAGTCGTATTACAATGATTTCGTTTTATAGGGGAAATAGCATGGGAAAATACCATGGGTCACCCAATATTATGGGACCGTAAACTATTCGCCAACAAACATCCCAAAAAAAATCTGTCAGGGGATTCACCCCCGAACACTTGCACCCTATTGCTGGGACGAGTGTGCAGTAAGAATGGGGTACAAACACGGTTGAACAATAACATCTCTAAATTTGGAAGATGAGGCTCCACAACAAACATTTAGTTCTCCTTGTTGGCATTTTGTTAGTTGATCTTTTAGACTCACCAAGAGTCACTCAACCCAGTTGAATATAGTTGGATCCATACAGTCCAAGGCGTAGAGAATGTGGGATCGCGTGGTTTGATGGGTAGCTCGACTACCTGCCACCTTTTCAATAGTGAATAGAACGATCCTAAGGGGACGATTCGTCACATGTTTTATGGGTATTTTCCCACCTTGAGACCATGTACCATTGGTGCAATACTCATCTATGAGATCATCTATCATCATGACTCCCCCTATTGGCCTAGAGAGTGACACAAGGTTTCCTCTCCTCAAGAGTAAAATTTTAATTAAAACCCTAGAGTTTCAAGTGTTTGACAAAATGTGTGAATGAGAAGTTTTCTTAATGGTATCAGAGTGTTACTGAAGTAGGGTTCAAGATTGTGATTCACAATTAAAAGTTGTGTTGTCTTTCAATTAATTTTTGTTGTAGGTGATTTTCCAATGATGAGCTTATGATATGAGGATAGATTGGATGGTGTATCCAACTACATCCCATGGAAAGTAAGAATTACTGCCGTATTGAAAGAGTGGAAAATTTGGATTTTTGCATACACTAAAATGGCCAAACCAACAGATAGGGTGAACCTGAAGAGTTTGAAGCCCTTGAAGCCAGATCCCAAAGCGTGATCTTGGATGGAGTGAAAGACAATGCCATTCCACATTTACCAGAAAAGAAAACAACTAAATACATGTGGGATACATTGAATCAATTGTTTGAAGCCAAGAATGAGAACCTCAAGATGTCATTGAAAGACAAGCTATACAATGTCAAAATGAACAAGGATGAGGGTGTAGCCTCCTACTTGATTTGTGTGGCACAAGTCAAGGATGAGTTAGCAAGTATGGAAAGTAAGAATTACTGCTGTATTGAAAGAGTGGAAAATTTGGATTTTTGCATACACTAAAATGGCCAAACCAACAGATAGGGTGAACCTGAAGAGTTTGAAGCCCTTGAAGCCAGATCCCAAAGCGTGATCTTGGATGGAGTGAAAGACAATGCCATTCCACATTTACCAGAAAAGAAAACAACTAAATACATGTGGGATACATTGAATCAATTGTTTGAAGCCAAGAATGAGAACCTCAAGATGTCATTGAAAGACAAGCTATACAATGTCAAAATGAACAAGGATGAGGGTGTAGCCTCCTACTTGATTTGTGTGGCACAAGTCAAGGA